>CAUYSK010109353.1:0-73033 GCA_963575035.1 Avahi laniger | reverse complement strand
AACATCATACTGACCAGGAAAAAACTGAAATCATTCCTGCTTAGAACTGGAACCAGACAAGGTTGCCCTCTATCACCACTTCTATTCAACATAGTGCTAAAAGTCCTAGCCAGAGCAATCAGACAAGAGAGGGAAATCAAGGGTATCCAAATGGGGGCAGAAGAGGTCAAACTATCGCTCTTTGCCAGTGATAGGATTTTATACCTAGAAAACCCTGAAGATTCTGCCAAGAGACTACTAGAATCGACAAATAAGTTCGGCAAAGTCTCGGATTACAAAATCAATGTACACAAATCAGTAGCATTCACATATGCCAGCAACAGTCAAACTGAGAACCAAATCAAAGACTCAATACCTTTTGCAATAGCAACAAAAAAAATAAAATACCTAGGGATTTATTTAACTAAGGAGGTGAAAGACTTTTACAGGGAGAATTACAAAACACTGAAGAAGGAAATAGCAGAGGACGTAAACAGGTGGAAAATCATACCATGCTCATGGATCAGTGGAATTAAGATGATTAAAATGTCTATACTACCCAAAGTGATCTACAGATTCGATGTAATCCGTATTAAAATACCAACATTATTTTTTGCATATTGAGAAAAAATAATTCTGTGCTTTGTATGGAACCATAGAAGACCCCATACAGCCAAAGCAACTTTAAACAAAAAGAACAAATTGGTAGACATCAATTTACCAGATTTCAAGCTATACTACAAGGCTACAGTAAATAAAACAGGATGGTACTGGCACAAGAACAGAGACATAGACCAATGGAGCAGGACTAAGAACACAGATACTACCTAAAACTATCCTCATATAGCCATCTGATCTTTGACAAAGCAGACAAAAACATAAACTGGGGAAAAGAATCCCTATTCAATAAATGGTGCTGGGAAAACTGGATAGCCACATGTAGATGACTGAAACAGGATCCACCCCTCTCACAAAATCAACTCCTGGTGGATAACAGACTTAAACTAAGGCATGAAGCCATAAGAATTCTAGAAGAAAATGTTGGAAAAACTCTTATAGACATTGGCCTAGGCAAAGAATTTATGAAGAAGACCCCAAAAGCAATCATAGCAACAACAAAAATAAATAAATAGGACTCTGCAGAAAGTTAGAAAGGCAGGTCCAAGTCCTGGTCCTGAGTCTCTGAGTGAATGAACTGACTCTCTCCCACACTGTATAAGATCTAAATTTGTAGCTTTCTTTATATAATGTAGAGCAAGAGCTATACTTTTAAAAAGTCTTATCAGTTTTAAAATTAGTCAATTTAAGCAGTTCTGTGTCATCTCATCTAGCCAGCAGAAGTCTGAAAAGTGTCTGGATGTGTTTTAGGCTGCAGCGTTACGATGTGTACACACATGCTAATATGAGAGTGATGTTAAACGGACATCACATGGTAGCCTTTCCTCCTAGGAGGCAGAGCGCTCACCTCTCCGTTATCTTGTTTGTCTTTTCAGTATCGCCTTGTGGGAGAGAGTCAGTCGTTGACTCAGAGACTCAGGGCCAGGCTTGGGCCCGCACTTCTGACTTACCACAGAGTCAGGCTAAAGAGGGACTGGGCAGAGGCTTGCCAGGGCCACAGTGGAGTGCTCTCAGGACTCACAGCTACTGGGACTGAAAGCTGGAAACAGAACTTGTTCGCTCAGCCCAGGAGATGTTCAGAGTCCCCCGGAGATGCAGGCCAGCGTCCCTGACTTTGTCCTCCCATCAGGAGATTTGCAAACCGTGTGGCCATCAGCTGGCACTTCCAGCCACCTCTCCCTTGGCTTTTTTCTGAGTCCAGAAACCATAATGCAAGCAGTGGGCAGAACGCAGTGGCAAGCTGCTGTATTGGCATGTGATTTGGAAACCCTTTTCACTTAGCCATCTATTAAACACCTGGTGTGTTCTGAGTCCCCAATCTGTTTCCTCCCTCATCTCCCCCGACAGGAAAAGGAGCACTGGCCAATCAGACGAGGGCCGTCTTGCAGGTGCAGTAGTGCAGTCTTCTTACGGCTGGGGCCGCGTCTCCAGCATCCGCGGTGGGGGTGCGTGGCTGCAGGTTGACAGAGGAGGGCAGGGAGCCGGGACCAGGAGTCTGACCTGGGCCAATTCCTGCAGTCACAGCACACCAGCATCTCTCTGATGTGGAAGCTGGTGACACAGGAAGCCAGGGCACAGCCAGGAGCCAGACCCATGCTTCACAGGACTAGGGTGGGGGTGGGGCTGACTCCTGCGGGTCCGGGAAGTCAGTAGGAGCAGGAAAGAGTGACCACAAATAGAAAATCAGAAGTAGATGGTACATCTAGAAAGTGACTTCTTGCCCCTGCTTTTTAAAGTGTTCTCTGAATGCCTACAGAAGGGATAGGAGCTACTGGTCACTCAACAAATAATTACTGAGTGCCAAGCATTGTTGTAGATGCATCACTAGTTACATCAGTGAATAAAACAGACAAAAATCCCTGCTCTTAAGGAGCTTATACTTTCATGGGAGTAAGACAGTGAAGGGAAGGAGAAAATAAAGGATAAAAATAAAGAAAATATGTAGTATTAGATACAGAGGGGGGAATGAACGCAGGGAAGGAGGTAGGGTGCTTTAGGGTGGGGTTATGGTTTTAATAGAGGGTCAGGGAAGGTCTTCCTCAGACGTTTGAGCAGAGACCTGCAGGAGGCGGTGAGTAGGTTCTGTGATATCTGGGGAAGGACATTCAGGGGCGGAGGGTGTGGCAGGCACAAAGGCCCTGAGGTGGCCATGAGCCTGGTGTGTCTGAGGCGCGGGGAGGAGGGGGTGGCTGCAGCGGTGAGTTCTTGAGGAGAGGTCAGTGAGGAAGAGGAGGAACACCGAGGGCCTTGTCATTCATCGCAGCGACTGTAGCTTTTACTCAGAGTGAAGTGTGAAGTTAACGGAGGGTTCTGATCTGTGTTTTAAAGAGAATCGGTGGGGGGAGCTTGCTGGGGTGGACCAGTAGTCCGGGAGGCAGATGGCAGCAGCTTGGACCAGGGTGATGAAGGTGGAGTTGGAGAGAAGGTCCTGGATCCTGGATACATTGAGAAGCACAGCTGAAATGATTCGCTGACGTGTTGGACATTAGGCGTGAAAGAAAGAAGATGAAGGTGGACTCTACATTTCTTGGGTTGAGCAGCTGTGATCCGAGATGGGCAGCAGCTAGTTGGGGGGTGCGGGAAGGCCAGGAGTTGGGGTTTGGACTCCATAAGTTTGAGATGTCCAAGCAGAGACTGACTGGAGAGGCCAGGCCGGAGCAGGAAGAAAGACTCTAGATGTGCAAAAGGGACACAGCAGCAGCAACTCTTATTCGACCTGGTCCTATCCCTGGGATCAAATGTGCAAATGAAGGGACATCTCAGGGCCAGCCTCCAGCCCTGGGCCTCTACCCAAAGAGTGGCAGAGTAGCCAAGGGGTCTCCACTCCTTCCTCCTCCTGGTGGTCTTGCACAGCCCCTCCTGCCACTCGTGGGTGACAGACGACAGAGCTCAAAGCCTTATTCCAAAGGGGGACGACTCCCAGGGAGCAGGCAGTGGAGCGAGGGCCCTGCCAGGACCAGTATGGACACGCTGTGGTCAGGACGCCTCTGCAAGGGTTCTGGGGCCTTCTGAAGAAGACCCCGGCCCTGCTTCTCCCCGGCCGGCCCTCGGGCTCTGCTGTTCTCCTGGGCCTGTCTTCAGATGGCCACAGTGATCCAGGGAGATGAAACCGGCAGGTCAGGGGCCCTTGATTAGACCTGCAGGCTGTCTGAACTGACGAGAGCCGTAGGGAGCGTCCTGTCCAACCCTCTCGTGCAAATGAGGGAGCTGAGGTCCTGAGAGACGACGTGGCTGGTCTGAGTTAGAAGCTTCGTGACCCTTGCAGTTGTGCCAGGCACAGAGCAATTTCCAAAATGCTCTGGCTTAGACATGGCTGCGTGCTCATAGTTCCTCCTGTTTCTCCCTGACCCTCCTCCACACGGTCTTTTTGCTGCCAGCTCAGGGTTTAGGGAATGATTGGCAGCCCTGAGGTCACCCAGCCCTTTTTGCAATCCGGCTACATCTCCCCGTTGGATGAGACATGGGTTCCCTTGGCAGCCAGCACTTCCTCAAGAAATATCTTGCTTAAAATTGATGGTCCCCCTTCGCTTTGCTACACCCCTGTCCTCAGTGGGGCAGAGAGTGAGCTCTGAACCCAGAAGTACTTCTCCACGGCCGGAGCCCACCTCCACCTCACCCCACAGCCGTTTTCTCTGGCCTGCCCCCGCTCACATTGGTGCCTTTGCTCTCTGCAAATCCCTCTGTCCTTCCAATTGTCTGAGCTGCCTTTTTCTTGACTCCTTGTTAAGCCTCTGGATTTCTCCTTAAATATCAGCTCTAGGATGCCTGCCTGATGAGCTGAGGTCACTGCTACCCTCAAGTGACCTGGTGAATTAAGCAACACCAGGGATTCCGGGACAGGGAGCCTGAAGAGCATCTTCACCGGCCGGGGGGAGGCCCTCGGCCCTTCTGAAGGTGGGCAGAGTGACCGACCTGGCGCAGGCATCGCGAGGGAACCGCTCTTACCGTGAAGGGCTGGCCGTCTGGGTGAAGCGCGCCCCACTCTCGGCCCCCCGCCATGCTTCTGAGTGAGAGAGCCGGAACCACCAAACTGGGGCTTTTGTTCCACTCCTGTTTCAGGCAAAAAGATTAGACCTGGGTCTCTCTGAACCCAGAGGTGCTTGATACTTCATTCCAGGCAAGGAGGGAAGATGCCCCTTCTGTCTGGCATCGTGCCCGTCTCTGCTTCTGCTGTGCCGGATGGCAGGGGAGGTGGAGCGTTAGCTAGGGTCAGGGACTCCTGCACCCTGTCTCCTCCTCCGCCACAACCCTGTCCCTTCGTAGCAGGTAATCGAACCTCTTTTGAATCTGTGGTTGCCGAAGAGCATCCCTGGGGGCCCGTCTTGCCTGCGAACACAGGGTGAGGCTATGCAGCGCCTCTCTGCTGCCATCTCTCCTTGGAGATGCTCAGGCGCAGACCTGCGGTGTGGTGGCAGAAGCTGGGAGGCGAGAGGACGCCATCTAGGCACCGCGTGCTCCGCCCCTCCCTGTCCGTGTAGGCCTGACTTTTCCCACTGACTGGAGCCTCAGTCTCCCGCAGAAAGGGAGGCCTGGGCGGGCCGGCAGTCTCTGGGCCCTCCCGGCGCAGACACTCTGCAGCTCTCCATTGGCCTCCTTGTGTTTAAAGGAGCCTGTGTTATTTATCTCAGTATCTCTGCGCCCCTTCACTGCACGCTGCTATCCGTGCAGTAATGACATCCAAACACCCACACTGTGTCTCAACAATCTGATGAGATAAATGCCTCATCCTCGGGCTCTGTGGACACAGACTAGCAGTTCTCTGCTGTCAAAGAGCTCAGAAAACACGGCTGCCAAAGAGGAATAGGCGGGTGTGGGCATCGCCGTGTGCATGTCATTAGGGGAAAGCACATTCTTCCTACCCCAAAGCCCCCGTTTTCCCTTCCCCCACCTCCAGAATGATGCCCCTGAGCCTGCTGGCTTTGAGAATGCGTTGGGCGGGCCAGCACTGGGGGCGTATGGCCTCGTTAGCTGCACCGGGCTCCGAGTCGGATGCACCAGCCACCCGCCTGGCCCTGAAAGTCGTCAGGCTGAACGTATCGATCCAGGGGCCTTGGGCACGCGCCGGCCCCTGACGCCTGCTCTCACACGCGTTCTGCGGTGACTCTCCCGTGCTCGGGGCACACCTGTTAGATGAAGCTTGGGACTCTGAAGGTTGGCGCTGCCAGGGCTGCCACCACGTACGTTTTTTGTGCGTCTGCTCCCTTATGGACCTGGGAGCTGGGAGGGCACGCTGGGTTCCAGTGGAAGCAGGAGTCGGTGTGGTCTTGTAGCAACAGCAGACCGAGCTCCGGCATGCCGAGTGGCCCTGGGCCTCAGTTTCCCTGTAAGCAGAAAGGAGATAACAACAAGACCTTCCCGAGTCCAGAAAGGTCGTGAGCCTCCGGTGAGATGATGTGAAGCTCAGGAACGCTCAGAGGGCGTCTGCGTATCAGAGACGGAGGCCGTGGGCCCTGAGGGAAGGGCCGGCTCCAAGCTGGGCGCGGATCCTGGTGCTGCCCTTCAAGCTGTGCCGCCTGGAGAAATGTGCCAAACTGTTCTGAGCTTCTCTTTGCCCTTCTGTGAACTGAGGGAGGATAAAGCTACGCTGGCTGGTGACCGATAATCCTAACAAGAGCATCTGTTGTTCATTGAATGCTTATTTTGAGTGGGGACCCTCGTTCCTTTTCTTCGTAACACTTCCACAGAATGAGCAGAATTTGCAGTCACGCGTTGCTCTGCATGGATTTGCGCCGGTTTGTGTGGTGTCCCCGTGAGAGCAGGGCTCTGTTGGGTGTTGCCCACCCTTGTGTTCCCGAAGCCTGGCACGGTGCCTCACTCATGGTACAGGACACTAGGGGTTACTCTCCTTCTCTCCTTTAGTCCCTACGAGCCTGTTGGGTGTATGTGATTATGATCATCACTTTAAATATGAGTAAAATGAGGCCAAGACAGGCTAAGTGATGTGCCCAGGTTACCTAGCTAGGAATCAGGGAAGTAAGCCTTCTTGTGGTCCTTATTAGAGCATCCTTGGAATTTTGGGAATAGGGCATGGCAGGACTGGGCAGGGAGGAAGCACTAAGCACCGGTTGGATTTGTCATTAACCACCCATGAAGATATATGATGCCATATATCCCTCTTACCAGCCCACAACATGGGTAATCAAATGCCCATTTTACAGATGAGAAAACTGAGGCTCAGCTCCAGACTGGAAGAGTCCAAGTGAAGGAACTGAACCATAAAAAACATAGACTGATTTCCTCTGAGTCCTCCTCTCATCTCAGAGTAGGATCTTGAGCCTTCCCTCCTTCTCCAGGGAGGGAGTTGGAATGTCTCTGACTGCTGAGGGCTGCGGGGAAGGAGCCGCCGAAATTCCTTCCGTGTGGCGCGTCTGGGAGGGGTATTCCCCCTCAGCGCTTCTTGGGAAATCTTGCTGTCTGGCTGGCCTCGCCAGTCCTCCTTCCCTGACTGCTCTTTCGGTCCCGAGTGCCCGCCAGACATCTGACACCGCTCAGGACCGATGGCACGTAAAGTGAAGAGTGGGTATTCACCAACAGGTTCCTCGTGTTTTCCCCCCTGTTGTTGTCGTCTAAGAAACAGCTTTTAGGTTCTTTGATTCTCTGCCGGAATAACAACCATATGGGGCCTCCACTTACGCTGAACAGCCTGTGCCTTTTGCAAGGGACCGGTTTGTTTTCATTTGTCATTGAACCTTGACTTGTTCCAGAAATTTTAATCAGGTGGTTTCTGAAAGAGGGGGAGACCGAGGGAACCGATGACGGGGTCCCTCTGAAGACGGTTTAGCTTTCAAGGGTACGGCATGAGTGGGGCTGAGGCCGGAGCAGGGAGACTTTGAGAAGCCGGGGGTCACGGGCGGGACCTGGCGTGACCCAATGCTCTGCGGCTGGAACAAAGAACACTTTGAACTATACAGGGCTCTGGCATGTTTGTTGATTGACTTACACAGGGCCTGGGCCAGCTGCTTTTGTTCCAGAGGATTTCATGGATTAACTCCCTGGGCTTCAGAAAATTGTTTCTTTTTAAGAAAGGGAAGTTTTGAGGTGGCCGCAAACGAAGTGCTTCTGGGCAGGCAGGGGGGCCGTGGGGTGATGAGGGGAACAGTCGGACTTGGGGTGCCCCGCTCTCGTGAGGGCCCTCCACGGCCCTGTCTAGTGGACGCCCGAGCCCGGGAGCGTCATGGGCATTTAGGCCAGACGGCAGCAAGGACTCCCCAGTGTGGAGGGTTGCTAGGCACCGGGGGAGGTTGCCCAGGGAGACTGTGGCTAGAAACACCATCTGCCAAGGATGATTTAGTTCCGGAAGAGGCAGGGGATAGGATGAGATGGTCTTTCTGTCCTAGTTAATCTTGGTGCTGCTCACACGGGCTAAGCATTCTCTTCCTGAAGGGGGAGAGAAGGCAGACTGGGTCCTGGGCAGACTCGAGTGTCTTGTGAGAGCACGGCCTCGCCCCGGCCCCGGCCCCGCCTGGGGGCGTCCTGCTCTCTGCCCACGGCCCGCCCTGGCAGCAGGTCCCAGCGAGCCTGCGTTTCGGGGGTAGGCGGATTAAATGCTCGTGCCTTGTCAAAGCACTGACAGTTACAAATGCCTCCGCCTCTTCCCAGGGCAGGGTGAGCAGTGAGCAGAAAGACTTCACTATGCGAAGACATTCCGAGGCGGCCAGGAGGGACTGATGGGGATTAGCGCTTGATTCATAGACTGCCTGAACGAAATCAGCCGGGCTAAACCGGCCCGAGCTCTGCCGTCCGCATGTGAGCTTGAGGAGCTGTCTCCTCGCCACCGAGGGAGTGGCGGTAAAGTCCCTGCGAGGTTTAGGGTGGAGGAACCGGGCCGCGGGTTCTGGGTTCAGGATCTCACACGGCCCTCTAGACAACACGGAGGCGCCGTCATGCAGACAGTGTGACAGTTGAGATGGCGCTTGTCTGTCGAGCGCAGGCTTGGACACATCCGCTCCTGGAAGCGAGGACTCAGCCTGTCGCTGCGGAAGCCCCGTGTTTTCCGTGCAAGACTTCCCGACTAAACAGGAAGAAGGGGTACCGGGCGTTCAGCCGGCGTCGCGGTGGGAAGCAGAGTTCTGCGCAGGTGGTTCAGCTGGAAAGGATGTGCGAAGGGCATGTTCACAGGGGAAGGGGACCAGCAATGCTGTCGAGGCACCACGGCTGGCAGTGGAGGGAGCTGTCACCCCTGAGGCCCGAGGGCCGGGCGGGACGAGTGGGACCTGGGCAGGGACTGTCCGTGGGAACCGTGTCATGGAAGGACATGGCCACTGCGGGGACCATGGCACCAAATTTGGGGGACGTGGAAAGAAAACACCTGACTCACCTTTCCTCCTGTCTCCAGCGTCCTGCTGGCGGGGGGTCTGGGGGGCTGGCAGGTGCGGTCCGCAGGCACCAGACTTGCGCGTGGGCATGGCGGGCGGAGCGAGGGCCAGGGCAGTCAGCTGGCAGCTCCTTCGCCATGTTGGCTTCATGTCGTCAACCCCAGAAAGCTCGTCCTGAGAAGGGGAGTTTCAAAAGAGATTACCGCTTTCAAATTACTCCGTCCTCAGGGCAAGTGTGTTGACCTTATAAGACACACCGAGCGAACGGTTCGGAATCTGAAGTGTCCCCCACTCGCCTCCCCTCTCTGTGTAGTGTCTGCTTGCTGAGGGCAGGGACTGAGGCTGTTACTGCCACTTGTTCTGAGTAGCGCCGCCCCCGTGTGCTTCGCACTGTCCAGAGCACGCGGCTCGGCGGACCCTCACTGCGGCATTCTGAGGCTGACAGACTGGCAGCAAGGTGGCCGCCGCGTGGAGTGGCCTGAGTTCTCGGGGAGAGAATGCAAACAGGCCCCTGAGCGAGGGCCGCGGCACCCCACAGGGGTGGAGGAAGCCCTCCCCTGTGAAAGACCACAGCCTCGTGGCCCAGCGGGGCCTGGCCACGTGGAAAGCCATCCGACTCTCCTCCTGGCCTAAGGCTGACTGTGCACATGTCCCAAGTAGGGATCCTGGTCCCCAAATGTGTCCTCCATCCTGAAGCCACAGTGTCTGTATTGCCACTAACTGATTGTTCTGGGCGAAGTCATAGGCCACATGAGGGGAGAGCACGTGAAGTCATCAGCGTGTCCTGGTGGGTCAGTTGGCCACGTCCCTGGCTGGCCAGGCTGCAGGGTGGGTGAGTGGGGAGGGAAAGGGGAGATGGAGAGTGTTTGTCTGGACATACCCTTTGCTGAGAGCTGGTGACCTGAGCTCGGCTTGCTCTCCAGGGCAAAGTATCAGCAATGACAGCAGAGCTGTTCTTTCTCAGGTCGCTGTCTCTGCCTCTCCTGGTCCCCGTGGGTGCTGGGGCCAGGGGCTCTGTCATCTCCAGCCTGTGTGAGGTGGCCAACACCACCGCTCAGGCCGTCTAGCCCGGGAGGGGTGGGACGTGGAATCCAGTTCCTGGCTTCCAGTGCCAATTTGGGCGAAATGCAGATTTTCCTCCACTCTTGTGTTTATCGTTTCCAGTTTTGCATTAAATGGAAAAAATTTCTGTAGATTTCTGTCCAAGGTGTAGCCCTGGAGCTGGTATTTTCTATTTTGACACAGAACAGAAAGTGGCGACTGGCCTGAGCCTTGGAAGAAGTAATCGGAGAGACTCTCGCCTAAGAGGCAGCGTAGCGTGAGGGTCGTGAGCCAGACGGCCTGAGTTCGAGTCCTGGCATTGCCACTCACTAGCTGGGTGTAAGGTATTTCACATCTTAGTTCCTCGATTTCCTAAGCTGTAAAATGGGGATAAGAACAGTATCTCGGGCAGGGACTTGACGTGAGGATTAAATGGCTTACAGGGGACCTGGCCCAGGGAGCGATGCTTAATGCGCGCTGTGTGCCATGTAAGTGTTTTCTCTTGTCTGTTATGAGACACACTCTTCTGGGCAGAACGTGTGTGCTTCTGGGACTTCGGAGGGATGGGATGTGCATGAGGCCACCAAGGGGGTGAATGTCCCCAAACATCACTGCCTTGCTCACAAACCTTCAGTGAGTTGCTTGTTTGGAGATGTGTCCAAACCACTCCTCTTCGTGCTCTGGCTTCCAGCCAAACCCACTGCTTGCCGCAGCCCCTGCTTCGCTGGGGGTCTGTTCGTGGCCCCAGCACTGCGTTTGCCTTTCTGCAACCCTGCCCCGCCATCCTCACCCCTACCTCCAAAGCCTTTCGTCCTTTGGATTCCAACGCAAGCTCCAGTTCTGCCGTGAAGCTGCCCAGGCCTGTGGCTCTCTTGTCCCCTGAGCGTCTGCTTCCCTTCCCGTTTCCTGTGTCGTGGCACCCGCCTTGCGTCATCGGTCTTCTCCGAATAGGCCTATAGCTTTCTACACTGACGGTGTCTTGAGCAGGAAGCCAGTAGCAGATATGACGAAACTGAAAACCTGTGGATTTGCCTCTGTAATTTTGATAATTCTTCAGAACACGAGAAGGGAGCTGCTTCCTAGAAGTTACTGCTGAGGCCTGGTGTCGTGGTGCTCGGCACGGGTGGCTTTGTGGGGAGTGGCCTCCCCAAGGCAGTGGGTCCGCTTTCCTGTTTCTCGCCCGCATCGTCACTGAGACATGGAGCCTCCCCTGCTTTCGAGATGCTGGGAGATGTCAGCGCAGCACTGGGGCTGCTGCCTCGGGCTCCGTCTTTTTCCGAGGCAGGGACGCTCTCCCGTGTGGCCGGCCCTGTGTCGTGCTTCTCTGTTCCGTTGAACACGCGTCCACAGGCCCAGGATCTGAACAAAATAAGTCCACAGCTGAAAGAAATCAATTTGTAGGCAAACAAAACTCTGATGTTGGCTCTTAAAAAGAAACTTCTTGTGTTGTGTGTTACACTTTAATTCTGTCCCTCTTAAAAGAAGAATGTCTCAATGATATCTTTGCTTTCTGCCTGTAGCCTGGTTGTTAAAGATCACTTGCCCAGGTGACTTTTTGAATCATCTCGAATTCTAAATGCAGTTGCCCTCAGTGTCCATGGGGGTTGGTTCGAGAACCCCTGGGGACATCAAAATCCTCGCGTGCTCAAGTGTCTGATATAAAAATGGCATACGACCTACCCACATGCTCCTGTGTACTTTCAGTCATCTCTAGGTTACTTGCAATGTCTCATACAATGTGAATGCTATGGGAATAGTCGTTATACTGTATTGTTTTTACCTATTTTTGTTTTTATTGTTGTATTATTTTTTTCCAAACACTTTCACGCCATGATTGGTCGAAGCACCAGATGCTGAACTTGCAGGTACGGAGGCTGACTATATCGACAGCTCACCGTGGGGAGCCAGGGGCCCCGCACTTGTCCTTAGGGGAAGGAATAGAGCAGGTGGAGAAAAAAGGGGGCCCCAGAGCTGACCCTGTGGCCTGGCAGCTCCTCCAGGATGCTGGCCTAGGACCAGCAGGGCGGCCGGAACCATGGGGGTGAGCTGCTGCTGTCAGAGGAGGGGAGAGGCCTTGACCTCTTCTGGGCATCAAATCAGAGTGAAACCAGAGGGAGAATCTAGACTTCTCGGGGTACTTGGCAAAGAAAGCGTAGACAGACAGAGGGGTGTTTGGGGAACTTTGCAAAATTTCCTGTGGGCTAAGAGAACATACTCGTTACTCCGAAAGGGAACCTTAGGGAGAGGCCCTGCAGAGAGAGGACAAGGCCTGCCTGTCCACGGCCCAGAGCAGGCCAGGGAGACTCTGCTCCCCTCAACACAGATACCTGGGCAGCACTGGTGCGCCCTCTGACCTTGGCCCGGCAAGCAACAAATGTGGGTCGTAGATGGCGGCTTCCCACGGGCTTGTCCCTCCGAGTTCGGTGCGGCACGCAGCGGGAATTATCCTGGTCTTTGTGTTGCAGCTGGCCCGGTTTTCAGGGGTGGTGTGCGATCACACTCAGGTGCCTGCTGATGAGATGATGACGGTGGTGATCTAGAGCCACGTGCCCCGTCTGCACAGCTTCCTCCTGTAAGCAGGCCCCTCTCCCCGCTGGGCACCTGGCAGCCACCTTGAAAAGTGCTGAGGTGCCCAGGTGTCCTTTCAGAAGCTATAAATACCTTCGGTGGGTTTCGTAAGAAAAGGCCCTGCGTGCCGCATTCGTTCGGTTCCGAAATCTCCGTTGCCGTCCTGAGCTGTGAGTTCTTCCCTCGGGCGATAGAAAGAAGCTTGGTTGGAAAAGGGAGCATTTCTCTTTTGTCCCATGAAGAGAGGTCCTGAGACCCTCCCAACTACCAGGAAGCCTCCCAGATCGTCTCTGGGTTGCAGTAAAAGTGTTCAGCGGTCAGGATCACGAACGCTAAGGATAGTGATTGACGTAGCAGCCTGAGGACAGCATACCAGGCAGTGGGCGCCTCGCCACGGTCACCGCAGAGGGAAGCATTCATATGGCATTTTCAGATGAGGCAACCGAGGCCTGTGGAACTAAGTATCTCGCCCAAGGCCACCTAACTAGGAGTTGGTGGAGCTGGAATTCAAACCCGAGTCTGTCTGACTCCAAAGCTGTGCTCTTTCTATGGCGTGGTGCGAGGGCACAGTCCAGAGCAAGCGGTGACGGGTTTGCTTTGTCGAGTGCGGTGCGGGGGCAGTGCCGGGCTCCTGGCTGGGCGGGGGTGCCAGCCCCCCGGCCTCCAGTGTCAGGGCTGGGCGCCCGTCCCCAGCAGCCAGGCGCGCGGCAGCACTCCCAGCCCAGCGTCCTGTGCACGACCCGCCAGCCCGCATGCGCCCCGACAGGGAGTGACGGCTGGGGTTCGAGGCCCGCAACGGTGGTGGCAGAGACGTGGTGAAACGAGGGGAAAGGACTGTAATTACCTCTTAACACGTTTCCACGTTTCTCTACTGTCAGAATGGTTTTGTTTTCTGATTTATTTTGATCTGCTTGAAAATTAATGGCGGCAGTACGTTTGGTACGTAATGGTCGTCCTGCCAGGGGCAGCCACCGCGGCAGCGTTAGCCCGGCACACGTGCTCCTCCCCCCTGCACATCAGCTTCTGTGTGTGTCCAGGACGAGGGCAGGGGGTGGCTGTGTGGCCATCTGTGCGTGTGCCCCCTTGGTCCTCGGCATCACCCCGGAGGGGACCACCCTGCAGGCTGGAAGGTCTGTGCCCCACGGGTTGTCTGGGGCACCTCCCGGCGGCCCCACGTCACTCTTCGCTCTGCGACCTTGCTCTCCCGCCCCCAGCACAGTCTTCCACCCCACAGGCAGCCCCCCATCCACTGCGTTCCAGTGCACAGCCCCCACGCGGTCCCCGCCCCACCCTTGGCCCGCCATCTCCACCTGTACCCGCCATGGAGCGCGTATCCACGGGACAGTCAGGCCTGACCTCTCTTAGCCCACGGTGCCACCAGCTCTGCGCCACTCCCTGTGGGAAGGCGGCCAGTCTCAGTCCGTCGGAGCCATGGCCCGGCCAGGATGAGGAGGAAGCCACCACGTTGCCACGGAAGCTTGAGGGGGAGGGGAGAGCCTGCGGAGGTGGGTGTTACCAGCAGGCCCTCTCTGGAGGGGGTTGCCCACAATGAACCCTCAAGAAGCAAGCATTTTAGAGCCAGAAAGAAGCTCAGACATCATCAAGCTCAATTACAGTCGGCCCTCTGTATCCATGGGGGAATCTGTTCTAGAACACCCTCCAATACCAAACCCATGAATGTTCAAGTCCTTTGTATAAAGGGGTGTGGCATTTGTGTATAGTTTACACACATCCTCCTGTATGCTTTAAATCATCTCTGCATTACTTACAATACCTAATACAATGTAAAACAAAATAGTTGTTATCCTGTATTTTTTAATTTGCACTTTTTATTGTTTTGTTATTTTTTAAAATTTATTTTTCTGAATATTTTCAACCTTGGTTGAATTCGCGGACGTGGAACCCACAGTTGTGGAGTGCCAGCCGTGCTTCATTATTCAGAGGAGAGAACTGCGCCCCACCGGAGAGCCAGGGATGTGCTCAAGGCCTGTTGCTGGTTGGCAGCAGGTCTGGGCTTGGAACCGGGATCTCTGCTGCGTTCTGTCCAGGGTGGGCTGAGCTTGCTTCAGGATTGCAGCAGACAGCAGCCCGTGTGCTGGGATTTGAGGGGTCTGCCGTTTCCTTCCTGGGATGTCTACCTTTAGCACAACCTTTGGAGTAAGTCAGCGATTAGCAAACATTTGTAACCAAAGAGCCCTTTCTTCTGACAAGACCCTTCAGAGAACAGAAGAGAGCAGGGGTGCTTTTGGTGCGAGCGCAAGGGCAGAATGGATGGTCCGAGCCAGCTCGCTCAGCTCCTCTGATTCCCAAGGAGGCCCCGTAGGCTTCTCACTAGAACCTGTAGAGCTCCAGGGTTGAGGGCCCCCGGTACCCGGGCAATGAGCAGGTGCAGATGTTACGAGCTTGCACTCCTCAGTCAGTGCGGGTGTGTTTAGCAGAGCGACGAAAGTGGAGACCAGGGCAATAAAAGAATGGCGTTTCCAACAGGATGGTTTCTGGTTAAGGAAATGTTCATGTTCAGAGAGAGAAGGGAACACTTGCAGCATGCGAAGGGCAGGTTCCTCTGGGCGATTGGGTTGAGGGTGGGATAGGCTAAGAAAGGGGGCAGCCTGGGTGCGGGGCCCGAACTGCGGGCAGGGACCAGAGAGGCCAGGCAGAGCCTCACGCGTAAACTCCAGCTACTCAGCGAAACCGCCTGGAGTGTGCAAGCCCTGGCGCCTCTGCCAGGGCTGGATTCTTTTCAGCACATCTCAAGGTTTGCAAAGTTCCTGAACTGCAGCATTAAGCTTTCCTGTCAGGGACCGTGCCCTCAACTAATACTGATAACTGCATTCGCGTAGCACTTCACACTTACCACCCTGGCAGGTCATTCTCCCAGTGCCACTCGAGGCGGCCATTATGATTATTGTCCCCATAGTGCAGGTGGGGAAACACCCGATTGCGGCCCGGTGAGCCATCGCTTGGACGCGTCACCCTTAACATTAATCTCTAACAGTTACGTCTGTGAACCCACGTCCTGGAAACATGGAGTCTAATTCATCTCTCTCTCCGTGCTTCTAGTAGACAGCCCACACACGTGAACACACGTACACACATACACACATACATGCACATACACACATGCACACATATACACGATGCACATGCATACACATACATACGTACACATATACACACGTATACATACACACATACACAGACACAAATACATACACACATATACATACACATACACACATACATATACACATGCACATACACAAATACACATACATACGCATACATATGCGCACATACGCACATACATACACACGTACACACATGCACATGCATATACATAAATACACATATACACATACATATACACATATAACACACATGTACATGCACACATACATGTTCACACACATACACACACACACACACACACACACACCCTCTCCGAGGATGGTTAGGAAGAGCACCTCGCCCCCTGCTTCTCCACTGCGTCTCCCGGTCATTGCTCTCTAACAAAAAACCACCTCCAGAGCCCCATCCCTGCTCAGAAGCCTAAGGAGGCTTCAGGCAGCCACAGTGGGGTCCAGCCCACCCTGCGTGGGCTTCCGTGGAGATCTCCAAGAGGACGCCCCACACCTCCCTCTCGAGGATCCCCGAGCAGCATGGCCTGAGTCTTGGCCGGGTGGCATCCCAGGAAGCTGAGGGGCCTTCCCTCCGCCTGTCCTCCCCGCCTCCCCCCACCCCAGCCACTCGCCACAGACGGATTTGTTTTCTCCGAAGCTTCTTTATTTCGTGTTAACACTTCTTTATTGGGCTTGATCCTCTTACGCACACACGGAGACGAAGCAGAGCGGAGGGCCCCGCGGAGATCACGTTAGGGAGAAACCACCTGTGTAACGTGATCACACCGAGGCTGGTTACACAGCGCCACCACTCTGAGCGCCGACCGGGGCTGACTGGGCCTCGGGCCTGCAGCAGGGACAGCCTCCCTGCCCGTCGGCCACCCTCACCAGGAACTGGAATTCCTGGCTGCTGGCATCAGCTGCACAGGGCACAGAAGTGTATCTGATTTTGCGTTCCACAGGAGCAAACCAGCGGGTGGAGTCACCAAATAACCAGATGCTTTCTCCTGGCTTATATCTGCCATTTATTTTAAAAGATGTTTTCATATGTACAGTAAAATTCACCCATTTTAGATCTGTGGTTCCATGAATTTTTTAAAGCAGTTTTCTTAAGGTGTAATTGACATGTCACAAACTACACATATTTCGAGTATGTACTTTGAAAAGTTCTGACACGTGCACACTCGTGAAACCATCGCCACAGTGGAGAGCGAGCATATCCATTGCCCCCAGAAGTTTCTTCTTGCCCCTTGGTAATCCCACTAGCTCATCCCTTCTCACCCCTCCCCTGTGTCTTTCCTGTCACCGCAGGTTAGTCTGTATTTTCTGTAGTTCTGTATAAACAGAATCAGCACGCATTCTTCTGACTGGCTTCTTTCATTCAGCCTGGTTATTTTGAGGTTCATATATGTTATTGGATGTATTGATAGTTCATTCCTTTTCATTGCTGAGTAGTGTTCCATTGTGTGGATATACTGCAATTTGTTTATCCATTAACCTTTGATGGCCATCTGGATTGTTTCCATTTTTGAGCTATTTAAATAAATTGCCTATGATACAAATCTGGTATGGGTGAATGCTTTTCTTTTCTCTGGGGGTAAATACCTAGGAGTGGAATGGTTACGTTATATGGTAGTGTGTGTTTAACTTCTTCAGAAATTGCCAACCTGTTTTGCAAAGCAGTTGTACCACTGTATACTCACACCAGCAGTGTATGAGAGTTTTGTTTCCTTTACATTCTCACCAACACCTGGTATGGCCAATATTTTAAATTGTAGTCATTATAATATATATGCAATAGTATCTTATTGTTTTCTCAATTTACATTTTCCTGATGAATAACGATATTGATTATCTTTCCTGTGCTTACCTGTCATTCATATATCTTTTCTGGTGAAGTGTATTTTCATACCTTTTGCCCATTTTATACTTGGGTCATTTTCATATTATTGCATTTCGAGAGTTCTTTAAATATTCTGGCTGGCTATAAGTTTTTTTTCTCAGATATTTTGCAAATATTTTATCTCAGTCTGTGGCTTGCCTCTTCTCTCTCATCTTTGCTGGGAGTCATTTTCCATATGTGTGTGGGTCTATTCCTAAGCTATCTGTCCAATTCCACTGATCCATTTGTCTGTCTTTGCACCAATACCACACTGTTTTGATTACTGTAGCTTTATAATAAGTCTTGAAATCAGATAGTGCTAGTTAACTCTTCAACTTTGTTCTTCTTTTTGAAAGTTGTTTTGATTATTCTAGGTCTTTTGCATTTCCATATAAATTTTAGAATCGGCTCGTCTGTTTCTACAAAGAAAAGTGTTCACGTTGTGTATTTATTTTGAAGCTCTGTTCATAGGTACATAAACATTTAGGATTGTTACATCCCCTTGAAGAATTGACCGTTTGTTGCTGTGAAATCTTCTTTATATTCTTTGCTATGATTTCTACTTCATCTGAGATTAAGTTAGCCATTTCAGTTTTTTTGCTTTGTGTTAGTGTGTTATACAGTTGACCCTCTGTATCCTCAGATCCACATATCAAAAATATTCAAAAAAGTCAAAATAAATACAAAAAATAAAATAAAAACTAAAATAATGAAAAACAATAAAAATAATACAAATTTAAAATATCAATATAACAACTTTTTACATAGCATTTACATTGTGTTAGGTATAATGAATAATCCAGAGATATACGGAAGGCTATATGTAGGTTATATGTAAGTATTATGCCATCCTGTGTAAGGGATTTGAGCATTCTTGGATTGTGGCATCTGGGGGGTGCCCTAGAACCAATCTCCTAATGGATACTGAGGGAGAACTGTATCTCGCATGTCTTTTTCCACCCTTTCACTTTTAACCTATTTGTGTCTTTATAGTTAAAGTGGATTTCTTGAAAGCAGCATATAGTTGGGCCTTGATCTTTTATCGAGTCTGACAGTCTCTGACTTTTAATTGGGGCATTCAGCCCATTTGCATTTAATGTGATTATTTATATATGGATGGGTTTAAGTTTATTGTCTTGCTGTTTTCTTAATAGAAAATAGCCCTATGTTCTTTATTCCCTTTTCCCTCCTTTTCTGCCTCTTTTTGGATTAACTGAGTATTTTTTTTTTTTTTTTTTGAGACAGAGTCTCACTCTCTTGCCTGGGGCGAGTGCCGTGGCGTCAGCCTATCTCACAGCAACCTCAAACTCCTGGGCTCAAGCGATCCTTCTGTCTCAGCCTCCTTAGTAGCTGGGACTACAGGCATGAGCCACCATGTCCGGCTAATTTTTTCTATATATATTTTTAGCTGTCCAATTAATTTCTTTCTATTTTTGGTAGAGATGGGGTCTCACTCTTGCTCAGGCTGGTCTCGAACTCCTGAGCTCAGAATGATCCGCCCGCCTCGGCCTCCCAGAGAGCTAGGATTACAGGCGTGAGCCACCGCGCCCGGCCTAACTGAATATTTTTTTAGGATTCCATCTTATCTCTGTTGTTAATTTATTAGCTAAAATTCTTTGTTTTGTTATTTTAACAGTTGCCACGGGGTTCATAGTATGCGTTCTCAATCCTCACAGTTTACCTTTAGCTGTTACGCCACTTCGCATGTGGTACAGGAGGGTCGCGATGGCGCACTTACGGTTCTCCCTTCCTGGCCTGTGCGCTGTTGTCGCCAGACGTCCTGATTGTGCGTTAGTTCTAAGCCTCACACTACAGTGTTACTGTTTTGGTTCAAGCGGTCGGTCGTCTTCTCAAGGAGCAGCCGTGCACACGTGCCGTGTGGGTGCTGCTGCTGGCACGCTTCATTCCTTTCCGTACAGCCGCGCGTCCCCTCCGGCGTTTACCCTCTGCTTGAAGGATGCTCTTTGGCGTTTCTTGTAGTGTGGGTCTGCTGGTAGTAAATCTTTTAGCTATTTTGTGTCTGAAAAAAAGCCTTTATTTTTACCTTTATTTTTGTAAAAAGTGTAGAATTCAGAGGTGACAGTTTTCTCTTTCATTAATTTAAAGCTGTTATTCTCCTGGCTTCTTGCTTGTGTTATTTCCAACAAGAAATCTGCCATCGTTCTTGTCTTTGTCCCGCTGTATGTAAATGTGTCTTTACGCTCTGGCTGCTTTTAGCATTTTCTCTTTATCACTGGTTTGACCAATTTGATTATGATGTTCCTTGGTGTGATTTTTTTCTCCATGTTTCTAGTGCTTGGCATTCATTGAGCTTCTCGAATCTGTGGGTTTATATTTTTTAAATTAAATTTGGTAAATTTCTGGCTGCTATTTCTACCACTTTATAATGCCCCCCCATTCCTGTGGGAACTTAATCACACATGCATTAGACTGCTTGACGTCGTCAAACCCATTGCTGATGCATTTTCATTTTATTTCTTTTTTTCTCTTTCATTTTGGATAGTTTCTATTACTGTGTCTTCAAGTTTACAAATCTTTTTTTTTTTGCCAGGCATACTTTGCCTGCCTCCTTTTCTTCTTTCCTCCCTCCCTTCCTTCCTTCCTTCCTTTAGAAGAACCCTGGTAGATTTATCTAATTTGATAATGATTATCATTTGAAAAGCAATCCAGAGCTTCCATCCCCAAAGCCAGACTACCGGTTGGAGACTCTGGAGGGAGGAAAGCCAGGGGGTGACGGTCTTGGAATCTGGTGTACTTTGCCTGACGTCACAGTTTGGAGGCTGGATTAGGGCACATCCAGTGTCTCCTGCTTCCTCCCTCTCCTTTCCTGTCCTCGAAGTAAAGACAGTCCTGTGAGCCAGAAGGTACCAGATAGCCCCCAACTGCATTCCTGCCTGGCAGAGCTTAATACTTGGATTTCCTTCCCAGCAGGAAAGTCTGGGAGCCTCTCTGAGGAATAAGGCAGGGACAGCGGCTCCTGGGAGAAAGCCCGGGCTCCCCCTGGGCCTAGCAGAGCCTGCCTGGGCAGTGACTATAGGAGGAGGCCGCCAAGACCACTTTGTCCCCGGTTGCATCAGAGGGGAGGGCGATGCCTGATGCAGGAGCTTAGGAGGGGAAAAATAGCAGCGTTTCTGTGCATGTGTGCTCATGGTGTCAGCGCCAGCTCTGCTCGCCGAATGTGCGTGTCGGGTGCAGACAGGGCCCACCTGTGTCCTGCCAGAGAGGAGAGGGGACCTGCATTCTCCCTAAGGCAGGTCTTGGCCAAAGATCGTACTTTCTTCAGGCTTGGTCCGCAGCTTCAAGACCTGTCCTTATTCTACAGGACTGAGAGTACATGCCAGTTAGGAATGTTTTTAGCTTCAAGTAACAGACACTTTGGAGGTTTGTAAGTAGCCTCAGGATTGGTTCAGCAGCTCAAGATGCCCTGAGAACCAAATGCTCTGATCTCTTTCCACTTCCTTATACTAAGCCTGTTGGTTTTTCATACTCACTCTGGTTTTCTCTTGGTTATAAAGTGGTTGATGTGGCTCCAGGCATCACACCTCCATTCAAGGCAGGAAGAACAAGGAAGGAATGGTGTCAGCAATACTGGTCCTTTTTACACAAAACAAAGGCTTTCCCAGAAGTCCCCTAGGATAATCCTTCTTGAACTTCAGTATGTATAAATATCCTCCGTGGGGCTTGTGAAGATACAGGTTTGGATACAGTGGAAATTTAGGTGGAGCCTAAATTTTCACATTTTGACCAAGTTCCCAGAGTGTGTCAGTGATGCTAGAAACTGCATTTTGAGCAGCACGGTGCAAGGCTACTACGTCTCCTTTGTCTTATTGCCAGAACTCAGTCACATGGTTACAGCTAGCTGCAAGGGAGGCTGACAAAGTATCTTGCTTTTTTTCAGCCTTTATAGTGGAGGAGGCAAAAGGGAAGAGAGTGGGAGGAAAGAGTTTGGGCAGTAAACCAACACTGGCCACAGAATTCCACTGAAAACCCGGGCTGTGGAAGCCTCTGAAGTCACAAGGCTGGCCTGGGACAAGTTAGAGCTTTTGCCTCCACGAGGGAAGACCATGGACCCCTTATTCTATGTCCACACCCAGCCCACCAGGACAGGATGTCATTGCCACGAGCCAGTGTGTCCTTCGTGCTCACTGGAGCAGAGATTGCGCTTATGGAATTTCATTGCCTCAGAACCAAGCACAGTTCCTGGCACAGAGCAAGTACCTATCAATGTCTGTTAAACCAAAAGGTTACCGGTACATAGTCTTAAGACAGTGCTTCTCGAACGTTAACGTGTACTCAGGTTGCCCAGGCAATCCTGTTAAAATGCAGATTCCGATTGAGGCGTCCAGGATGAGGATTCAGGTTGCTGCCCTGGGAACAAGCTCCCAGGGGATGCTGCGGCTGCAAATCCTGGACCCCGCCTGGAATAGAAAGGGCGCAGGACATACCACGTCCTTCGGACTTAGCAGCAGACTGTTGTTATTCATTCCTGCGGGCAAGAAGCTGTTTGTAAGGATGTTAGCAGATACTAGATATGGGCTGTGGTTGTGCTTGTTTCCAAAACGGGGGTCCTGGACTCCCAGACGCTTGCTGGGGAAGAGCTGAGCAGTGTACCCCATGAGGAGAGGCCAGCCAGGCACAGCTTCCAACAGCTCTGACCTTGCGTGGCTACAGCCACGAGACAGGACCAAGACAGAACCCGGCACCCCCTGCTCAGCCCTGGCCTTCAGGAAGTGAGGGACCGATGTGTTTCAGATGTCTGGGCTTCAGTGGGGGAGCGGAGCAAGCTGGGGAGAGGGAGGGAAAATGCATTTTTTTGTCAACATTGGTGCCCACGGGAAAAGCTGAATTCTCTAGAGCAGAGCTCCAGATTTTTTTTTTAAGTAGCGGGAACTGAGTTACTGGAATTTCTTCTGAATTAGAAGCCAAACTAAAAGTTTCTTGTGGTTTCAGTTACACAAGAGACTGCTGCCAGGATGGAATGAATGAGAAGAGCCGCCGAGAGGAGGAGACAATGAGGAATGGAGGGGGAGGGAGAGGGGCGCGGAGCAGGGCCGGGCGCAGCTCGGGGCGGCCCACCAGGTCGGCGCGCTGCCCGCTTCTACGCTGTCAACGTTTTAGGGAAAGAACTGACTGTTCTGTCTTCCTCCCAGCATCGAAATGAAAAAAAAAGTCTGGGAAAGTGAGGCCTACACTGTCGGCCACGTACACATGTAAACGATTACGGTTTCTTTGTAATTTACCGTAGTCGAGGACCTCGCACTCTATGGGGTCCTGCTTTGTTCAGCCTCCCGACCGACGGGCAGTTGGCCCAGACCGTTCTCCTGCCCCTAAGCTGCAAGCGGCTGTCGGTTTCAGCTCAGCCTTGCTCGCTGTGAGTCCAAGGGGAGCAGTGACAGCTTCTCCTGGTGATCCCCGAACTTCCTTTTACTTAGGGCCTTAAGCCTCCTCCCCGCCTTCCTGGCAGCGCAGCACGGGCCTGGCCGGAGGCGTGTCTGTTTGCTTCCTCCAGCTTCCCTCTGCTGGAGCCCGTGTGCTGAATGGGCCTGGGGTGGGACGGGTCCGGACCCTGGCTTGGTCTCCTGTGGCACTGGCTTCTTCCTGCTGCCCGGGGCAGTGACAGGCCACAGAGTGCTGGCAGGAGCTTGTCTCTGAGACCAGGGTGGCTCTCCAGCAGCACTCTGGGTCTCCTCATTCCATCCCGTGTGTTTGCCTGACAGCAGTTTCCCCGTCCTTGAAGCCAGTGGGTGGACGGGCTCGTGAGAGCCGGCTGAGCTCACGTCTCTGAATCCGTGTCCAGTGTCATCATCCACTGACAGCGTAGAGAGGGCCAGGGTGGGACCACCCACCATGGAGATGGCAAATGCCACAGCTGGAGCTTTCCTCCTCCCTCCCCCTTAAAACCAGTTGTTAGAACATCCGTGGACACAACACCGGTTATAAGCACTCGCGAAGGTGAGGCAGGGGTGGGAGGAGCCACCCGGATGGTGGCGGGGTCACACCTTCCTTCCCCATAGCCCGTGCTGGCCGCCACCGAGCAGCCGTGAGAACTGAGCAGCTCTGTTCGTGGCCTCTCTCCTACCCCAGGGGTTAGTCTTCTGTGAGAGGACTCTGCCCTGGAACAGAGCTGGCGCTGCTCAAGCCAGACTTACGGGCAGGACTTACTTTCTTGTCCTTGGGCTCCCTCCACTCTCCCTCTGCCGTTCCCCATTCTCCAAACTCCATCTTCGTATTTGAAGTTATTTCTACTCCTTTTTCTCAACCTGTTGCCAGGGTGTTTATTCAAAGAGAGGCTGGTGCATACCTACCCAGGGGTGTATTGAGGGGTGGACGAAAGTGTTTTATTAGGGATTTAAGTTATAAGTCCAAGGAACTTGGATGGTGTTGATGGTGAAGAACAGTCATTTTCCAGCGTAGATAGGGAGGTACTTTTTAAATTGCACAGGTTTTCAGGCTTTTTAGCATTTTAAATCGTCACTTTTATAATAGAGGTCCTTTAGTCTAGTCCTTGTTTTGCAGGCAGGGAGGCTGAGGCCCAGAGCGGTTTCCAGTGGCTGGACTCTGACTGGAATGAAGGTCTCCCGGCCCGTTGCCTGTGTTTTTCATTCCTCTATTTAAAGGGCTGTTGCCTCATGCGAGTGATGGATGACCGATGGAGATATTCGAACAGAGTTAGCAAGAGCTAAATACTCACCATTCGCATCTGGGCGTTTCTGTTTTACGTGTCTTTTTTCTTTGCAGAGAGCATTGAAACTAGAGTGGCCTGTTTGACCTTCCATTTGGAGTTAATGTCGAAGCGCACTGAGACCTGGGGAAGAGTTTCGCTGTTTGCATGAAAAGGGCATAAGAAACAAGAACCTTGGCTTTCTTAGGTTCCGGCCTATTTAATAAAGGAACTTGAGCGGCTGTCCCAGAGGCTGACATTCCTGGACAGAATTCTTTGAGGTGGAACAAACAGTTGAAAATACACCTGAGGCAGGATGCCAGATAGGGAGGGCCGGCGTTCTGCAGGACCTACCATGGGAAGATCAGCCACGGGGACCATGTGGGGAAAGACATCGCGGGTACTGTGGGGTCCCAGCAGTCAGCTGCTTTGCCATAGTTCTGGCTTTAGGATTCCTCTCGATGATGGAAAAGCAGGTCTGTGGCGCTCACTCAGCAGCTCCATTGGTCCATGGTGGATTACGAGCCAGACCTGGGCTGGGGGCGTAGAGATGGGGAGGCACAGCCCCACCGGGGAGCCCCCCGGCTTGGTGGAGGAGAGAAACGGGACCAAATAATGGTGCAGCCTGGGCTTATGGCTCTTGCGAGCAGCTGTCCTCTGGGGAGAGGGAAATGCAGGTTGGGGACTCTGTCACGTGTTTTCTTACTGAGCGGTGCCCCTAACAGATAAAGGATCTCTTCAGTGTCTTAAAAGAATGTGTCTTAGGTGCCAGCGTTTGCCAGGACGGAAATTGGTCGTGGTCCTTCCTTCCTCGTCTGCTCCGAGCACATTGGAACCCCAGTGGAATTTTAAGTAGATTTTCGTTCTTGTTTCCTAGAGATGAAATCCAAAGTTTGGGGATGGGGTCAGGTGGGAATTGTAGAAAGCTGCGTGCCTTGTCCGGATGGCTGGTGTCTGTTACCCTGACACAGTGGGGGCTCTGGGGCCTGCCCCCGGGTGGCAGAGGGTTCTTTGCCGTTCAGACCCCTATTGTTTCTCACATTAGGGCCTCTCTTTTCCTTCATGGTCTCCTGGTACTTTTAACCCCTTCTCTCCCTTCTTCCCCAGGAATGTTCTAAGGGGGGGGGGGTTCTGGGAGTGGGTAACCTTTGTCACTTGACCTACCCCAGGGGAAGGATGGGCGAGTGTGGAGTCATTCCTGCTCATCCTGATTGCAGTCCAGACATACGTGCCCCAGAGAGTGCCTTGGGATGAATGCCGGCATCCCTTGAGGCGGTGCTGGGTTCAATCCCAGATGACATGGGGTAGGGTGGGCGGGGATGATCCGCTCATTTGCTCAGCAGCTGTTTAGGAAGGTTGAGCCAGCTGAGATCAGTGTCCTTAAGAGCAGTTACAGCTTGCACAGTCTAGGTGCGGTCCCGTCTGAGGATAAACTCTGCAGTTCTGTGTTCTGGGTACAGGAGGACTGTTCCGCTGGGAGTGATCACATGATTCTTTACATTAATAATTCCCAGCCGTGGCCACACAGTAGAGCCAGCTGGGGTCTTTTCACAAAACAATACTGGGATCCTGGAGTCTGTTGTAGACCCTTCTCAAACTTGGGTGGATTTGTTAAAACACGGATTCCTAGACCCCACCCAGAGTTTTGGTGGCCCTGGAGTGGAGCCTGGGAATTTGCATTTCTAACACATTCCCAGATGACCTGGTGCTGCTGGTCCTTGAGAATCACTAGTGTGGACAGTGAATCTGAATCTCTGCAGATGCGACCCAAGCATCTGAAGTTTTTCACGTTCCCCGGGTGATCCTAACGTGTAGCTGGGCTGAAGACTATTTCAGATCATGGTTTGTCGCACCCTCTGATAAGCATTCACCGGCCAGGTTGTGTGCTGGGCACCGTGCTGGAGCGAAGGACTTCCAAGAGTTCTGCTGATGACTGGGCCATCGAAGGGAACAGAGCCCTGCCCAGGGACACACGGTTGTTTTCTTCCCCTTGTCCTTTTGAGGACTGAAGTGGAGCCTTCATCCCTCCTCTGCCCTTTTCCTTGAATGTGCAGCAAGCGGCGGATGACATGCCGTCTACCCTAATTCCAGCCGGCGCTCTCTGAGGTTTGAGGAGTCCCTGCTACAGACACGACGGTGGCCTGTTTACGTCCCTCTGCAGTTGGAGACTCTCGTGCAGGTCCTGCTTCCGTGGGCACTGCAGGAATCAGTCAACCAGCTTGCCCTGGCAACCTGAGGAGCATAGTCAGCTGCGCTGGGATCGGCTGACGGCACCCCCAAGGTGGCCTTTCCACTTCTCCCCATCAGGGTATTTCCAACTTCACATCCCTCTTGGAGTCAGCTTTTCCATGCCCGATGTGCGTTCCCTGATGGGATCTGTGCTTGCCAAGGTCTTCAGGAGTGGCTCCTTCTGCCTGGTTTGGATGTGGGGCCGAGAACCCGCCCTGCGTTCTGGGTTGTGCGCCCGACTCTGTCTGTTCTCCCTCAGGGCCACCCACTGCCCTTGCTGGTGTCTGTGACAAATGTGAGGAGGAGCGTACAGATTGACCACCACGCCACAAGGTGCCCACTGCCCAGTGGCTCTGGCATGCCTACCGCGCGCTGGCACGGCACAGACACCGGGAGACGGCGGCGGTGGGAGAAAGGCATGGCGCCCTTGCTGAGACTCCTGCCAGCGGGGGGTATAGAGATGCACAAGGCATTACATGACCCATGTGTCACGGCCACACAGGTGGCGGGTGCACGCTGGGGACACCTAGTTCTGAAATGACCTTCTAGGGTTCCAAGCGGTCGAAGTCAGATGTTCTTTTTTTCTGTTTACAAAAGAACAGCTTTCCAGTTGCCATTTAGGTGTTCGCACTCACCAAGCTCAGGCTGCCCCTCTGCTGGCGTGAGGAAATCTGTGTCAGGTTACATGGAGTCACTGGATACTTGCACGAGGAGGATCACCTGGCCCAACCTCCTCCTTCGAACGTGAGATGCTGAAGCAGAGACGTTCAGGAGCTTGTCCGGACGGCCGGACGAAGTCTGCTCTCCCGACTCCCAGCGAGTGTTTCTCTGACCTCTCCTCACCTTCGGCAAACACTAAGCCAGTTCAGGGAAAGTTCTCGGGCACGGGTAGCCAACTCCCTCAGTCTGAAGAGTGATTGGCCCAGCGGGGCTGCAGTCTGCAGGAGGGCGAGTGTGGGCAGGTGGAGAGGCGGCATCGGAAGACAGCCTCCCGGCCAGCACCTGCCTCATGCGGCAGACGTCGTGGCAGTCGGGGGTTGGGGGTGGGGGTGAGCATGACAAAGGGTGCCAGGAAAGGGACGGCGCTGATGCCAGGGCGCCATCCTCTGCGACCCCCTGGGCTTGGCAGGGCAGGTGCGTGTTTTCAGAGAGACATGGTGTCAGTTCCCTCTGCCAAGTCCTGCAGGGTGGCGGTTCCGCAACTGAAACCTTGGAGGGGACCCCTAGGAAGGTAAGCGTGAGAACGAGGGAGAAAGTGCTGGCCTGCGCCAGTGAAAAGGCCCTCTTTGGGTGAAGGAAATTGTCCGTGTCAGAGAACTAACTTTCCCAGCCGCGGAGACTCGGAAGATGGCCACAGGCAGGCGGGAGGGCTGCGGGGGGGCGCGACTGACCGTACTGGCCGTCAGGGGAATCTGCTCGGGGCTGCTCCACCGGGTGCCTCCTGCTGGACCCAGAGCTGCTCCCCTCGGTGTCGTGGAGAGAGAGGAGCCGAGGACCCCCACCCAGAAGGGAATCGTGACCTTTCCTGGAGAGGCTGTCTGTTTCACAGGGGTCTGAGATCTGTCCAGGAGTGGAATTTCCAGTGTCACCTGCACTGGTCTCGGCACCTGTGGTACGTAGGGACGCCTGCCCCGCTGCTCTGAGATGGCTCTTCCTTGGCTTCCTCACATGTGTCGTCTGCATCGGCCAACCTTCAGGGGAGGATTGTGGTGGTTTACAGCAGGGGCGTCAACTAGATTCAAGTCCCCGGTTCTACCAGTTGCCAGCTGTGCGGGCAGCGCACTTAATCTTGCCGCTCCCAGTTTGTTTGTAATACGGGGTAATCATTGCAGGGTTGTTGTGTGGATCGAAAGTTTATAAAACCCCCGGTAGTGTGTCTGGCATGTCGGAGGTACTTGAACGGTAACCCTTATTAAAACGAAACCATAAAAGGTCTGTCCTTCTAAACCAAAACAATTTATCTGGAAATGGAGCAGTCTTTTAATGAGGGGGCCTTACAACCCAGAAGCACTAGCCAAAGCCATCAAAATGGCACCAGGCAGACATCTGCTGAGGGGCCCTGCGCTTCCTCCTCCACGGTGGAACTTGCCCGCGCCAGCTGCCGGCATGTCGCGGAAATGCTCACCTTTCGGGATTCTGCTCCCTAGAGAGTAGGATACCAGAGTGGGGGGAGGACAGGAAGGTAAATAGTAATTTTGCAACTGTTTTGATTACTTCAAATTGAGATGTTTGTAAATAAGAAGTTAGAGTCTGGAGATTCTGTTTGGTCTCGTGTTCGGCATAAATACAGTTTTATTAAAACTGGTCGCAGAAGCACCCTGCGGTTGAGAACGCGGGGTCTGGCTGTGACAGAGCTGGAGGCAACTTCCGAGTGGCAGCGTCTGGAAGTGCCTTTTCTAGGTAGAACTCCAGGCCACTTTCAATTTGCCTTTTGTCCTTTCCAAGAAACAAGAGTGGTGAACGGAACCAGCCCACTGAAGTCAGTCCATTCGCCGTTAACGTCACCTCTGTTTGCTAGGAGGGAAAAGTGACTCACGCGGGAAGGAGACCTTTTGCAGAAATCCTCGGTGAGCCAGAAGAAGGGAGAGGTCCAGCTCAGGGGAGCCGTGCCACTTGCATTTTGAGATTTTGTTTGGAAGCATTTTTCCTGCTGAGAAGGCAGGGAAGGACCATGTAAGTTTCCCGCTGTTCTGTTGGGTTTAATGACCTGTCTGGTCAGGGCTCCTCTGAGCCTGACTGTCAGTGAGACCAGCAGGAGGGTGTCACCAGGATTGGAAGTAGGGGCAGTCAACCGACAGACATCCATTAAGCAGTGCTAAGTGCCAGGCCTGTGCTGGCTCCTGGGGAGGCAGAGAGGCCCAGGACCTGACCTTGTCCTTGGCAAGAGGAGAGTTCAGCAGGCAACACAAGCTCACGTTAAATAAACGTACAATGGTGAAACACACAATGGGTCCCCTCGGACAGGTCCACCCTTTTGTGGAATATTGGAGAAGGAAACACGCTTGTGTGGAGTTGAGCATGGTCCCTGACCTCTGAGATGATGGTTCAATTCCTTGCACGTTTTTTGTGTCCCATCTATGTGCACAAAGAACACGTTTGCAGACCTGCAAGGTGTTTGGAGAAGCAGGAGGGTGAGGACCCTTTATCACCCCATCTCACGTCATGCAGCATGAAGGTCAGGAGTATGATTTCAGGTGTTGAACGTCCCGCATTTGGAGTCACCAGCACTCGCCAGCTGTGAGACCTTGCTCATGGATTCAGTCAACAAACATTACTGCGTATCTAGTATGCAGGCACTGGGGCAGTGTAGTGGCCAAAGCAGACAGGCTAGAGGGATTAAGGGACCTGGAGGCACAAAGGACGTGCAGAGGTAGGTGGACAGGGCGGGAAGCGCAGGGCTGCGCATGTCTAAGCAAAGCCCCCATCTTCAGGTGGCCTGAGGAGCTTCTCGTTCTCAGCCAGATCCCTCCTGGGAGGGCCGGCCCTGGTGAAGGTCCAGGCGGGAATATGTCTGGAGTGTGTCTGCGCCCCGCAGCGCCAGGCCCACACCGAAGGGCTGGTGGGAGCCTGCGTTCCTGGTTAAAGGGGTATGCCAAACAGCCTTCTATAATTGCTTCCTTTCTTTTAATTTCTGGTATATTTATTAGTTTTAAAAGCCCCTTAGCAACCCAGGAAATTCCACTTCCGTCTGCAGCTCATTTATACCTTCCTTGGCCTGTGCCCAGGCACAAACTCTGTGTGTGCTATTTGGCTGTTCACGGGGCTCTGGCGGGTGCCTGTCAGGCTTGGGGGTGAGAGGAGTGGAGGGGGGAAGGGAAGGGGCCTCTGGACATGGCGGTTGCCTGCCTGGTGTCACCGTGACCACTCACCTCATATCTGCTGCACGGGTCTTAAGTGTCTAGTGTGCTTAATTGGTGTTGGCATAATTAATATTTTTCAATCCTTTGACTCCACAAACACCTGGAGTCTTTCACAGTTTGACCTTTAGAATAGCTTGCTTTGGCTTATCAGTTATTCTTCACATGTATGTGCTTTATTAATATTTTCTAAACCAAGTTATACACCGATCATTTTTATTCATATCCCTACTAACCTAAAATAGTGCTTGAATGTAGTAAACAGTAAGTGTTTGATGAATGACTAATAGATAACAAAAGCTTCCAGATTCTGCCAGTGTCTATGCTGTATTATAATTCACCATTTTTTCTTGATGTGACAGAAAATTCTTGTAATAATCCTAATAGCAAGTCTTCTTTTGTACTAATATATTAATTTAACCATTTATTAACTTTCTAATCATATGAGCCAGACGTTGTCAGATGCTAGTAATTCAAGGTAATATAAGACATAGATAAGAAAGAATGAAGTAATGTCTTTTGGAGGAACTTGGACGGAACTGGAGGCCCTTATGCTAAGTGAAGAAACTCAGGAACAGAAAAATAAATGCCACGTGTTCTAACTTACATAATAAGTGGGAGCTAGACTGGCTGCACAGGGACACGCAGAGTGGTATAAAGGACATTGGAGACTCAAAAGGGGGACAGGAGGGGGTAAAAAAAGGCAAAGACACAACACTGACCATACAGAGAGGTGGTGTTCACTGTCCACATGGGAGATAGACATTCAAATATAGTTTTTATATAATTTAAAATGAAATGTCAGTTGATAATATGTTATGATAGTGTATATTCATAATCTGAAGCAGAGAGCTCTTTGCCTGGCATTAGAGCATGAGTTCCATAGAGGACGTGTTTGAGCTGGGTCTTGAAGATCGGTAGGCATTGGCAGAAGGAATGTCCGCGGTGGTGGTACCGGAAGGAGGAGGAATGTTCTAGGCAGAAGGAGGAGCATAGTCCATGCTTGAGGAGCGCTGGGCGGGGCTGGTGAGGGAGATGCCGGTGGAGACGGAGATGGGCCGCGAGCGCCCCGGGAAGGAAGCGGGCAGGCGGTCGGCCCTCGAGGAGGCGCAGGCCCCCCCGGCAGTGGATAGCGGGCAGGAGGCAGGTCACGATAGGTCTGGTGTACTGAGGGCGGGGAGGGTTCCTTCTGTGGGTGCTGCTGGAGCCCATCACGGAGCTCGAAGGGTGCCAGGAGGCCAGGGAAGGAAGCAGCCGTCAGTCAGAGTGAGCTGCTGGTTACGATGGCTTTGCTAGTTAGTGTGTGATATGTCACCTCAATATTGAGCATCTCCGGCCACTGCAGGGCCTGCAGACATGTGGTCGTCAGTCACACTGACCCAAACCAGTGCACTTGGTACGGGGCATGTCACATCTGCCCCGGCTGTGTGGTCTCCGTGGCCAGTAAGCAGTACGCGTGCTCCAGGTCTGTGTGAAGCTTGTCCCAGGGAAGGGCTTTATTTGGCATTTGTCCCCATCTTGACCCTCCTTCCTAGCGCTCCTCCCCCCGTGTCTTCTGGGCCTGGATCATCGTAAGACGGCCTCCCGCTAACCCGTCTTCCCGTGTGCCGTGGAGAGTCTTCCTCCTAACCCCCCGTTTGCCCTTCAGTCCCCTTATTAAAGATATTCTTTGGCTCGTCCTTAAATCCTTAGCGACCTCCCCGAACTGATTCCCTGTCGTTCTCCTTTAGGAGCCCCAGTGTGGCCCCGCTGGTGGTGCGGGTTTAGAAATAATAACCACTCACCGCTTATCCATCGCAGGGGCCAGCACTGTGCCAGACCCCTCACCGTCATCGTGTGATGTGATCACGGGAACCTCCCGTGGGTTGGCACTACCTCCATTTTGCAGAAGAGACTCTGAGAAATGATGTGCCTTGCCCAGGGCCACACGGCTAGTAAGTGGCTCCTCCGGAAGCAGAACAGCAGTGGGATTCCAGGCCCACACTCCTGGCCTCTCAACACGGGTCCCCCGTCAGCATCTCCTGTTGCAGGTTGTGTGGGGTTTTTTCAAAGTTTCCTTTTTGTGACCTTGTTGCTTCCTTATCCCTGTAATTGGCTTTGCCCTCCTCTCTCGTGTGGGCGCAGTCTTGGTAGGAAGCAAGGAGAATGGAAGGGATGTCACATGCCAGAGTGCTCAGAAAAATGAGGCTACTCGGCAGGTATCATAAAAATGGGTGACTTGTGCCTGTGCCTCAGCGTAAAGACAGAAATGAAAAGGGAGATGTGACGGATGACGCCTGGGCACGAACGCTTCTCCATGCTAACGGGCTGGGGCCCGACAGCCACTCTGCTCCAGTGGCCGCGAGGAGCACAGGGGTCTCCCCGCGGAGGCAGAGGAACCGACACCCCTGGCTACAGACAGCGGCTGGAGCACTTCCGCAGTGTCCTTCTTCCAGGTCCACAGGACAGGTCACAGGCAACGAGGACAGTTGATATTTAGGGAGAACTTTACCCTGACGCTGGCTTCTGGCTCCTCAGGGAGTCCGAGACCAGTTGTGACACTGCCCTGGGACAGGCGGGAGGGTTGGGGAGAATTACTGAGGTCAAAAGGGGTATAGGCCCAGCCTTTCAAGGTCAATCCGAAGAGATATTTGGAGCTGCTTTCAGCATGTCCTCACCTGGGACCGCCACTGCCCACCACCGCCCCCTTCTCCGGGCTCTCTGTCCCCAGCCTCCTGCCTTGGGCTTTCCACGGCATACGATAGACCACCTAAATCTCTGCCACAGAGCCCAGGAATGAGAGAGACGGGAGGGCAAGGCTGGGCTCTAAGGGGCACAGAATAGTGTAAGATTCCCTGGTTGGTCTGTGGTTTAATGATGGGGTGGAAATTTCTCTTCCTTGTGCATGCCCCACTGCCAGAATTCCACCATTGTAGCTTTGCTTTCCTTCTGTCATTCCACAATCCTCCAGGGAAAGAGAAAATGTTAACTGGCTAATACCTTTATCAGAATCACCTCATCACCGATCAGATAAATCCACAGAAATGACCGCGGAGAAGAGCTTACAGAGCCAACTTTGTCTTCATCGCCATTTGGCCCTGGTCCTGCCTTGGGGGTGCTACCCTCTGTTAGTCTGTGGGAGAGAAATGCCCACTGTAAGAAGAAAGATGTCAGGTGCAGGACAGCAGGGCAAACAGCTTTAAGGAGACCAACTCCGTTGTGTCGGCAAGGCCCTCGAGAGTCGCGCTCGCCACCGACGCTGCCGTTGCTGCCGATCTTCTCTCTGGAGACGGGCGCAGAGCGCGCGGAGCTGCCGCTGCAGGGGCTGCCTCGTGGACGGCGGCATTCACCAGCGGCGTTTAAAAGCTTATTGTCTGGGCTTTGGGAGACAAATCCCGCCTGCACCAGGAGGAGATTGACAAATACAAAACCGTTGGCAGAATCAGAAAGTTGTCATTAGTGGACAAGTTCGCTGGCTTGATTCACTAGCGCCGTTGTTATGGTTGTTATTGTAATTCCTCCAGAGACAATGGTTGTTGGAGAAGATGGTTCCTAAGAGGAAATGCAAAGCGGAGAGATGCTGGGGGTCATTTCTGTAGAACACAGACACCCAGGTGTGTGTTTTCCCCGTAATTGCCAAGCCTCGTGGTGCACTTGTAGATTTTATGAGTGATATCGTGACACTGAAATCATTCAGGTTGCATCTTTGTGAGGGTCTTGGGTCCTCTCCTCTGCTTCGTCTAAATGTACAGATACACGTGTATTACATACACGGTCGTTTCTCCTTACCCTGTGCATATACACGCTGTAACGTGTGTGTCTGTATGTAACAGGTGGATGTGTGTAATGTGTGGCCGCAGCCCAGCCTTGACCAAAAAACCCTGCACACACACAAATAAGAAGAATGAAGGAAAGAAGAAAACTGCCAGAAGGAGGTTTTCCGTTTCATCAGTTCTTCCCAAAATAGGCTTCTCTCCTTGCCTGGCAGCGTCTAAAGGAGATCACATTGTACAGTGTTACAGGCAAGGGCTTTGCAGTCAGACGATTTGGTTCAAATGCTCATATGTGCTGTCATGACCCTGGTCCGGGGACTTGACTTCTCAAAGCCTCAGTTTCCCCACCTGAGGAAGAGGGGCAATACTCACGGTTGCATGCTGGGTTGTTGGAATGCTTTGGTAAGAGGGAAACTCCCATAAAGGACACAGCACCCTGCCGGCCATGTGACAATCACTCAACAAGGGCCACCAGTTTCTTTAACAAAAAACAGAATCACTTGTCCTGTAATCAAAACTAGATTTTAAAATGCATGTATCTGTCAGACGACAGCATCTTAAATTCACACGGAGGCTGCAGTGACCATAGCGAGCCTAGAAACCTCTCAGACCAACCGCTGTAGACCCAGTGACGACGCAGCCACAGAATTGGGTTCGGGTCCTGACGATTGGGTTCCGGTTGCTGCTAGTTCTTTGTGTGGCCTGAGGCCAGCCCGTTCCTCTCTTGGGACCACAGCGGACACATCAAGGGGCTCTCCAAGGCCTTCCCTGCCCCGACTTCTGGGCCTGGCTACCGCAGTCTCGCAGGATGGCGCGCTGGAAGTTGGCTTAAAGAATGACGCCGCCGTGGTTACCGTCTCCCAGGGACTGGACTTCCTAAGTTGGAGTGTGTGTGGGAATGTGCTGTTTTATTTACTCTTCCTAATGAGGCTGAGCCGAGCTAGTGAGGGTATTAAAACATTTTACTGTTATTAGTTTTAAAATTAGCTGGAGCTGCTAAGGAGAGTCCCTGCCCACTTTGTTTATGTGAGAAGGGAGCTTTCAAAGGCCAAGGTTGAATGGTCAGAGTGTTTCATCCTAAAAGAGACAGCTTTATGAGCTACACATCAGAATCACTGGGGAGACTTCAAAAATAATGCCTTGGGGTGCCCGGGCCCCACCTCTTCCCCTGTTCCGCCGCACTCCCTGGACATCAGGGGGTTTGCTTTTTTTTTTTAAGTTCTCCAAGTGATTCTGACCTGTAGCCAGGGTCGAGGCCCACTGGGCTAAATTAAACACATTTCCAGGGTGTGCAGAGGGAAGGACTGGGGGTGGCGCCAACCAGCTGTGCTGTTCCCACCTGGTGGTGCCCTGTGAGTGTGGCCAGAGGTCTCTCTGGTGCGTGGCGTGGCCTAACTCAGGTGTCAGGGACGGGGCACACGTGAGGCCAGTGTCCTCAGTCCTGAACGATCGTCAGAACCACCCAGTGAGCTTCGAGAAAACACAGGCTCCTGAGCACCTCCCAGCTTTGCCGAAACAGAGTCTCCGGGGTAGGAATGAAGAATCTTTATTACGGTCATCGTTACCATTGAAGCTTCCTGGAAGGTAATTCTGATTATCAGCCAGACGCGGAAGCCACTGGGAGGGGAAGACTCCGTCTTCATTTTCCAGGAAAGAAGATTTTACATCTTTCCTCTTGGTCATCTGGCGGCTCTGGGGTTCACTCAATAGACCGCTTGGGCCGTGGGACCCGGACAAGGTGCTCAGCGACTCTAAGCCTCAGTGTCATCGTTTCTGAGATGGGAGCTGTGACGACACACACTGAGGCATGAGAGTGTCCCGCGGGGGAGATGGGTTGATGCAGGGCAAGTGTCTGGCACACCGTGGACACCTGGCATGGCGACCGTCGCTCCATCATCGTCAGCTTCATCACTTCGTAACTCAATAGAAGCTACAAACTGTAAGAGCAATTTATAAGATTTAAAGAATATGAAGTAGAAAATTCTGGCCCTTAAGTCAGAGGCAAATCTAGAGGCTGGAGGGGGTGAATTGGTTTTGAACTTGCAACTGAACCAAAAACTTTTCTGGGGAGAGTTGGAGTAAGATAACACATGTCACACTCAAGACATATTTGTTAAGAATAAAAGCCATTATTGGGAAGACAGCGAGGTCCTGGTTGTCACGCAGAATGAACTAATAGTGCTTGCTGTTTGCCCAGCTTTGTGCTTGGTGGCATTGCGTATAAGGAGAGCAGCCTTCCTCGGGGCGTTGGCAGGCTGGTCTGGGAAGGAAAGTTAGCACCCTTTGAAGAACAAGAGCAAGATGAGAGGATGTGTAATGAAGTGCTAAATTGTGTCCTTGGAACTCTGTGGGGCTGGAGGATTCAAGGGCAGGAACTCAGCGAGCCTGAAGACGGCTAGAGAAAGCCTCTGGGGGAGCGAGGAGAGGGACCAGGGCAGGCAACTTCGGCACCCAAAGCCAGGCAGGGACCTCAGGAAGCAGCCTGAGATGAGAGTGACGGTCGAGACAGGCATGACAAGCAGCTGCCCTGCCTGGACGGAAGGCAAGGGTCCCCGTGTTCCCAGATTCTAACCAGGGCCCCGTGGGTCTGGCCTCCACCAGCTGCCACGGTCTGTGGGCGTGCACCTTCCTTCCTGTCCACAGCCCGTCTTGAGAGCCGGATCTGCTCAGGGAGCCGTGGGAGCGCCGTCTTTGAGGCGCTCAGCTCTGGGGCTGAGCTGATGCGGGCCAGAAGAGCAGGCGGCCTCCCTCCTCTGTGCCGCTGTTTGGGGGCATCAGGAGAACCCTCTGTCCTGGAAGACCAACTCCATATCCTGCTTTCTTATCTGTGGGTCTTAAAAACATTCTGATCTTGTAAAATTACATTTTAAAAAAATGGTTAGGTTTTATACCTCAGGTTAATTTGGGGCCAGCAGTTTGGCACAGATTAGGGTGGAATTTCCCGCAGAAGATCCCTGATCCGTGATTTGCCGCAGGGGCTGCGGGGATGAACCAGGGCTCTCTGAGGCAGCCTGACCCCTCCCGAAGGACCACGGAGATGCTCGCCAGCAGCTTAAAGGTTCAGAGAAGTCCTGCAGGACAGAGCCCTCTGTTGCCTCCAGACCTTCTTGACCACAGTCCCCTTCTTCCCACAGCTCCTGGGAATGCTCTGAAACTCAAGACCTAGCCTAATCTCCTTTGGAAAAACAGAGTGTTCAGGTCCTGCAAGGTTGCCCGCTGGAGCCTTGCAGGTAACTGGGTGCCCCTTTCCCTTCCCAGGTGAGCAGACGTGGGCCTGGGTGCTGAGAGAGTGACCGCGCTTCCCCAGCCTGGCCCTGGTGGGGTCGGGAGCCCCAGGCCCCACTCCTGGTTTAAGGTTCCGTAGTTGTTAACCGCTGGAAATAAGAAGAGAGGAGACTTGTCGTAGGCTTTGCAGTCGAGTGAACTATCAATGTGGTCTCGAGGCAATTTTGGAGGCATCGTAGATTTGTTTCTGGTTCAGTAGTTTTACAAAAAGGAGTATGATTCAACTGATTTATTAGGAAAAAGTTTGTAAACTTTGGTTCACTTACAAGAAGAAGTGTTTGAGTTTCCAAAAAAGACGCTGCTTTGGGGGCTGGATGGTTTTTGTGACTGACTGGTGTTTACGAACCGAAATGCGGCCACCTGCGCCACCCCGTGAGCCTCGCACAGCCAGTCCCTACCCGAGGCCGCCTCTGCGGCTCTTCTTAACCCGTTCACCGCGCTGGCCTGCCGCCGGCACTCTCCGGGGCTGGGACGTCAGAATGGGCCGTTAGGAGCAGGAGACCAAGTCATGACCGCGCTGCACCCTCCGCTCCCCACCCCTCCCGCCCGCGGTGCCAGGCTGGCCCAGGTGCTGAGGAGCAAAGGCCAAGGTGACCCTTCCAAAGCAGGCAGCAGGAGTCACAGCCTCAGTCCTTGCCTCACCCGTACTCTACCCCCTTGCAAAGGCACCATTTGCTGGAAGTCTCTCCCCTCATGCTCTGGCCTCCTGGAATCCTGGGGGCTTTTCTGCTCTGCCAGTGGGGCCTGTCCTTCCTGTGTCTGTGGCCTTTCCCCTCCAGTGCTCTACACGTGAGCCAGGGTTGGGCTGGGGGTGGCGTGCAGATAGGAGTGGCCACTCACCTTCGCTCACGTATCTGCTCCGTCCTTAGGAGGGTTAAATACATTAATAGCTTATTCGCCAAAATGAATCCAGACCTATTTTTAGTGCTTCGAACATGTTGACTCTTACATAAGATTCATTCAGTATATATAAACTATTCAGTAAATATTCCTCATGAGAAGAATGGTATTTTGGTCTGTTTTGTTTCTCTGCCCTTCGTGTTCTAATTTGGGCCCAGGGAGCATGTTGGCTTCGTCTCGGTGCTGGCTGCTTCCAGACCAAGTGCCCTGGCCACCTCGGCTATGCTCGTGGCGGTGAGGGGCTTGTTTGGCCCTGGGAGGCTTCCCAGGTTTGGAGTCACAGTGCAAAGGGGAGCAAGGCACACGGTGGCTCTTGGTGCTGATGGTCGGCCAGTGGCTGGGAGCTCCTGCAGAGCCCGCGTGGGACCCGCCCTCCCCGCCTGGACTCCCGTGTGCCAGTCTGACCTGCCTGCCTGGCCTCCTTCTTCGGCTCCGCCTCTGGTAGCCAAGGCTGGGGACAGCAGCAGGCAGCCGGGGCTTCAGGCGCTCGCTGGTGGGGAGCACAGTCCCCGCTGCAGAGCTGTGGTGTCGGCACTGGCGCTCTTTTGGCTCCTGGATGCAGCTTCCGGCCGCAGGATTGTCTTCCAGGTTGGAAGATGTGTGAGGGGATCTGCGTTACCAGCTGGGGCTGTAGCACCGTGCCGCAGGCAGGGCGGCCCCAGCGACAGGGATGGACTTTCTCGCGCTTCCGGAAGCTGGCTGTTCACGATCCAGGCGTTGGCAGGGCCGCGTACTGCCGAGGCCTCCCTCCTCGTCTCGTCTCCCCTCACGATCTCTCTGTGTCCCTTCTTGTAAGGACACCGGTCGCGTTGGCCCAGACCTACCCTTAGGACCTCGTTTTCACTTAATTACCTCTTTAAAGACCTTATCTCTGAATATGGCCCCATTCCAGGGTGCTGGGGGTTAGGACCTCAGCATATGAATTTGGGGGTCCACGCTAAGCCCCTGACAGCATCCGTCAAGGCCTCTCTCTGACAGGCGAGGCCGCCTGGTGAGGCTGTGCAGTGCGAGTGGGCGAAGCACCTCCTCTGATCCCCACCCGGTCACCCGTGGGCGGTGGCGGCTCTGAAAACCAGTGTGTTTCCCGCAGGTTTGGGGCATAGGCTGCTTTGGTGCGGGGGCAGGTCTAATTTGACTATTTATCCCAAGTCCCATCTGCAGGTAGTGGGCACTCACTGTGTGTCCTTTGAGTTGGGGGACAGAGCTGAGACTGGGGGGGCTCTGTGCGCCCGGCCCCACCTCTCTCCTGGCGAAGCGTGATCTTGTCTCGCGAACGAGCCGCCGCGTGTGCTTGGGGAGGCAGCTCAGTCGCCCTCGCCCAAGGTGCGCAGGAGGGGTAGGTGGTGTTTGCCACATCTGCTGTCAGACCTCTGAGGGTTCAGACGGGGACTCTGAACCCGGGTGGAAGCGTGTGTGCATAGGGGTGGCGGGGGCTTGAGAGGGTTCAAGGCCCCAGCCCAAGTCTGGAGGGTCCTCCAGCCTAGCAGACCCTCCCTTCCTGCCCAGTCAGGCTTCACCGAGCAAGCAGACGGCCCCCTTGTAAATCAGCAACAGCAGCAACGAAAGCCACCTTTGATACCCTAACCCAGCACTGCAGGAGGATCCCCTAGTGCCAGGTTTTCTGGGAAGTCACCTCTCTCGTGACACACTCTGTCCCCCTGCGTTTTCAGCATTCTGCCTCCTGAGCAGGGCTGCAGGAGCAAGTGCCAGCTCCGTGACCGAGTGTGGGGAGGCCACACCCGTCCCCTTCCCTCTGTAGAGGCACAGGGTAGACTGCTTTACGGCCACTGAGCACACTCCCAGGAGGCTCTGGCACGTCCAGACCGCCTTCAGGGCAAGCCCGCTGCACCACACGGGTAGGCCCATTCGTGCCAGGGCAGCCAGTTGCTTTTAAATCCAAGAGATGCTCCAGACCCAGAGTCCGGATGCCTGGGCACACAGAAGGGGTCTTGGGTGGAAATGCAGTGGGGTGGGGTAAACCAAGTGTTTAGATGAGAAAAGCTCTGGACCTAGGGCTTTAAATTTTTACAGAGCTTGAATCTCGAATTTGACATTAAATCCTTCCCCAGTTGAACACGGCGCTCGTGGCTGGATGGCAGCTGCGTGTGGGTGTTCTAAGGACGATGGCTGCCTCAGTGTCGGCACCGTCCTGAGCCTCTCAGGACCACTGGGCAGAGACGCTTGGCAGGGGCTAGGGAGGCGGCCGAGCACCCATCTTCCCGGCTCTGCTGTCCCACACACAGGTGCACGCCCTGCAGGGTGATTACTCAGTCTGGCTCTTTCTGTGCCTGGCGCTCCCTGTGCCCAGAACCGGGGCCTGGGAACATGCAATTTAGAAGCTGAGACAGACGCGAGATCACTTAATTCAAGCCCACTGTTTTCCTCAGAGCCGAGTCTGGGAGAAGTTATGAGGCTTGTCGCCAGGCACAAAGGCAAGTTCACGGCGGAGCCTCACTGGAGCCAGGCTCCTGGCTCTCAATCTGGTGCTTTTTCCCCGCGTGACGACGTGGCTTTCCCTCTGTCCACGTGTCGGTCTGGGATGCTCTCCCCACCATCGCGTCTTTCTTGCAGCTGTGCGTGGTCGTAGAGGACCAGACACAACCCAGGCGGGGTCGACTCGTTCCCACGCCTCAGGCTGCTGGCCAGGCCGCGTTGTGATGTGACATCCCTAATCCAGACACCTTTCTGGTGCGTGCTCTGGGCCAGACACCATGCTAAGTATATTACTTGTGTTAGCTCATCTTGCCCTCGTGCTGAGCTTCCCCGTTTTACAGTTGAAGAAACTGAGACAGCGGAGGTTAAGGAACTTGCCAGAAGTTACGGAGCTGCCAGCAGTGGTTCCAGGGTTGAGCCAGGTGGTCTCGCTGTAGGTCTCTTAACCGCGTGGATCTTCCCTGTGAAGGAAGACCTGTGACCTGCTCTGCCGCTCGTCCTGTTGAGTGACAGGTGCCAGGGTGTGAAAGGGACTTTAGAAACTCCCAGAAGCTGTGGTTTGGCGGAGCACATTGTTGCTTCTCAGCCTCCGGTCCACAGCGGGACCCACAGAATGAACAGACGTGACCTACCTGTGGGCGCTGCCACCTTAGGGGCCCAGCGCAGGCCTGGCAGGCAGCCTGGAGGAGACAGTGACGGACCGTGCTGGCGCCTCAGGGCCTCTGCCTTCTGCCCCTGTCAGAGCAGACAGACCTCTGGGGAGCCTGGAAGCTGCTCACAAATAGCTAGTTCGAGTCCTAGGACTTAAGCGGTCATAAAGTTAAGTCTTGGTGATCTGTTATCCTGTGGAATATAAAATTAAAGGGAAAAAGCCCTAGAAATAATTGCTCTTCTACATCTTCCCACCCCCGAAATCCTCAGAATGTCAATCTTTCCCCAAACCCACATTCTTTAGGCACTTTTGAAACTAATTCCTCTGTATATCACAGATTGACTTTCAAAGAATGTTGGATAAATTTTACTTGTAAAAAGGGTCTGTTAGTAAAAAAAAAAAAAAAAAAGAGTCATGCTGGCTTAAAGACCCGCTAAACATGTTGATTTGCCACGAGATTTACCAGGGCCTCTGATATGCGAATGAAGCTTGGGGGCAGCTCTGGCCAATCCACAGTGTGTAGACCCTGAGCCCTCCCCTCCCTGTGACACCCGGGCCAGTGCTGTCCAGGCCTGTGTGCACTGCCGATGGCGCGAGGGGAGGCCAGGTACTTCTGCTCTCGGGGAGTCAGGCTGTTGGGAAACGCCTGTCCCCATCCCCAGGGACTGGCCTTAGAGGAACGTGGACCTCCTTTGCCAAACCACCGTCCTGCTGCCCGGTGCTTACTCTTGGCCACCTGCCATGTACACAGCCGAAGGTGGGAGGACCCTCCTCTCCCCACGCGCCAGCTCTTCACTCTCCCCTGGGTCCTGCCGTTGACGTCCCTCCATCTACTCCTGGGCAGGGTGTAGCCTTGGTCAGACTGCAAGTCTGACCTGACCTTAGGCCACTAGCTCGGAGGGTTCGGGGCTGTGCTCTTCAGTCCTCTGGGACCCCGCAGAAGAGCCTCCTCGGCTGCTTGCTGTACCCACCTCACCTGTTTTCTGTACCCACGTTCTGGGTAAGTCTCTCGAGCAAAAACAATTTCATTACTAAAAGAAAACCTGCAAGCTGCTGATTTATTTAATAGTTAAATTAAGGCTCAAAGATGATCTACGTAGGTTTGCCCCATTCCTTGGAGGCAGCAGAGCCAGGACGAGAACCCAGCTCCCTGCTTCCCAGGGCCCGTGGGTCTTGCTGCCGCGTGGCTCTGCCTCCTGGCAAGGGGCAGTGGGTCTGAACTGCATGGCCTTGAATCACGGTTCTTAGGTGTTACCGTGCAGCAGAACCACCCAGGCCACTTTCTAGATATTACAGAACCAACCGTCTTGAAGGACAGGATCATGTGGGATGGACCCAGCCACATCCCCTGGGAGAGATGCTTCATCTTCTGAGGCTCTGGGCGGAGTGCTCTTCCTGCGCTGCTGAGCCTGGGCCACTGCGCGGCTCTGCCCGCCGTCCGGCGCATCTGAACTGCCATGTTCTCTGCCACGGGGCAGGAGATGCAAATTCTTGCTTAAACCCACGCGTGTAACAAACTGGCCACACCTTTAGTTCTGAAAGACCAACAATTGCCCACTCTCGCAGACTCTGAGGAGTAAAGGTAGAAACCGAAACTCCGAGAGCCACAGAGGCTACTCTGAGTGGGCTTATTTAAAGGGAAGACCCCTGGCTCTATCTCCAGGAGGTCTGGAGTCAAGGCCAGGAATCTGCATTTCTAACTAGCCCATGCTCTTCCCGCCCCCACCCATGTGGATGTGGTTCATCCTTGGGCTACACTTGGAGAAATGCTGACATACACAGGAAAGAAAGCTGCGGAATTATAGGAATCAGTCAAACACCCAGTTGCTAGGATGTGAGGCTAGAAATTCAGTTTCATGATTGTCCAAGTGGGTTAGAGAAAGAAACAGGGCATTTTAATTTTTAATGCGGGTAACGTGTAGCACAGTGATTTCATCCTGATGATCACTTTTTAAAATATTTGTTTTCTTGCTGTTGAGTTCCTTATGTATTCTGGATATTAACTACTTACCAGATATATGGTTTGCAAATATTTTCTTACATGTAAGTCTTTAATCCATTGTGAGTTGATTTTTGTATTAAATATATGGTATGAGATAGGGTTTGATATCCAGTTTTCCTAGTACCATTTATTGAAGACTGTCCTTTCCCCATTATGTATTCTTGGTGCCCTTGTCAAATATTAGTTGACTGTGTACGCAAGGATTCATGTCTGCACTCTCTATTCTGTGTCATTGGTCTGTGTGTGTCTTTTTATGCCATTACCATACTGTTTTGATTACTATAGCTTTGCAGTATAGTTTGAAATCAGAAAGTGTGATACCTCCAGCTTTGTTCTTTTTCGAAAGTGCTTTGGCTATTCAGGCTAATAACCTGATGAAAAAATCAGCAAAGGACCTGAAGAGACCCTTTTTATATCTTTTAATTCTTTATTTGTTTATATAGGATTTTCCTTTTATTTTCCAAAGTTTTCCTTAAAAAAAAGGAAAATGGTAGTACTTTTAAAGTTTTTCTTTTTCTTTTTTTCTTCCTACACAGGATCACACAGCTCCTTGGAGGCAGCAGAGTCAGGACTAGAACACAGCTCTCTGGGTCTTTTAAATTTTTAATAGATTTAGGGGGTACAAGCTGAACTCCATTATGTGTGTATGTTGTATCATGGCGAAGTCTGGGCTTTTAGTGTATCCATCACCCAAATAGTGTACCTTGTACCCCATAGGTAGTTTTTCATCCCTCATCTTCTCCCACCACCTCCTCTTGAGTCACCAATGTCCGTTACACCACCCTGTGTGTCCTCGTATAGCCACAGGTTAGTTCCCACCTGTAAGTGAGAACACGAGACATTCATTTTTCTTTTCCTGAGTCACTTCACTTAGTGCCATCCAAGTTGTTGCAAAAGACATTATTTCATTCTTTCTTAACACTGAATAGTACTCCATGGTATATATACATACACACCACATTTTCTTTATCAACTCATTGATTGACGGACCCTTAGGTTGATTCCATATCTTTGCGACTGTGAATTGCGATGCAATAAGCACATGAGCACAGCAGTTGTCTTTGATATAATGATTTCTTTTCTTTTGGGTTATCTTTGGTGTAATGATTTCTTTTCTTTTGGATAGATATTCACTAGTGGGATTGCAGGATCAAATCTACTTTTAGTTCTTTGAGAAATCTCCATACTGATCTCCGTAGAGGTTGTACTAATCTACCTTCCCACCAGTGGTATGTAAGTGTTCCCTTTCACCGCATCTGTGCCAATAGCAATTGTTTCTTGACTTTTTAGTAATGGTATTCAAATTGGAGTAAGATGGTACCTCACTGTGGTTTTAATTTGCATTTCCCTGATGATTAATGATGTCAAGCATTTTTTTATGTTTGTTGGCCATTGGTATAGCTTCTTTTGAAAAACGTCTGTTCATGTCATTTGTCCACTTTTTAATAGGGTTGCTTATTTTTTTCTTGCTGAGTTGTTTGATTTCCTTATAGATTTTGGATATCATTCCTTTGTCAGACACATAGCTTGCAAATATTTTCTTACATTCTGTAGGTTGTCTGTTTTCTCCTTTGATTATTTCCTTTGCTGCACAGAAGCTTTTTAGTTTAATTAAGTTCCATTTGTCTATTTTTGTTTTTGATGTATTTGCTTTTAGGATCGTAGTCATAAATTCTTTGCTTAAGCCAATGTCAAGAAGAATTTTTCTTAGATTTTCTTCTATTAATCAGATTTTTATGGTTTTAGGTCTTACATTTAAGTCTTTAATCCATCTTGAGTTAATTTTTATATATGGTGAGAGATAGGGATCCAGTTTCTTGAATAGATATTTTTCCAAAGAATACATACAAATGGCCAACAAATATATTAAAGATGATCACACTAATCACCAAAATACAAATGAAAACCACACTGAGATATCATCTCACACTTGTCAGAATGGCTGTTATCAAAAACACAAGCAACACCAAGTGTTGGCGAGGGTGTGGAGAAAAGAGAACCTTCGTACACTCTTGGTGGGAATGTAAATTGGTACAGTCATCATGGAAAGCAGTACTGAGGTTCTTCAAAAAAAAATAGAACTACCATACGATGCAGCAATCCCACTCATAGGCAGATATATGAAGAAAATAAAATCTGTATCTCTAAGAGATATTTGCACACTCATGTTCTTTGCAGCATAGCAATAGCCCAGATACGGAAACAACCTAAGTGTTAGTCAACAGATGAATAAAGGAAATGTGATTTTTAAAATATATAATAGGACATTATTTATTCTTTGAAAAGAAGGAAATCTTGCCATTTGCAACAATGTGGATGAACCTGAAGGACACTATGCTAAGTGAAAAAAGCCAGACACAGAGAGACAAATATTAAATACTGTGTGAGCTCACTTATCTGTGGAATCTTAAAAAGTCTAACTCACAGAAGCAGAGAGCAGAACAAGTGTTGGCAGGAGCTAAGAGGCAGGGAATGGGGAGATTTTGGTTAAAGGGTATAAATTTGTTACACCCTTTAACCAAGTATAAACCTTCAGTTATAAGGTGAACAAGTTCTGAGGATCTTATGTACAGCATAGTGACTGTAGTTAAAAGCACCGTATTGTATATACCTGGAATTTGCTAAGAGAGTAGGTCTTAAGGATTCTCACCATACACACACACACACAAACACACACACAGAGGCAACTGTGTGATAGGTATGTTAATCAGGTTCATTGTGGTAATCACTTCACAATATATATTTATATCACATTGTCTTGTTCTACACCTTAAATATATGTAATTTTGTCAATTATGCCTCAATAAAGCTGGGAAAAATCAAAACTGCAAAAAAATAAATAAAAATAAATAAGTGGTAAGTATTTCTTAAGCACCACTTTGCAGGTGGCACTGTGAGAGCTATGCTTGGTCCCTGCCTTCTGGAAACACACAGTCCAGGAGGGAAGGAGTGAGGAAGGGGGGTGGGACCACAGTGGAACGCCACAGAGCGGGGATCATAGACAGCCAGGTTGCTGCATGAGTTTCTAAGGTTTCTTTAAGGTCTACGTGGTCAGTCTCTCTCTCCCCCTTCCTCTCCCTGCCCCCCTCTCTGGTTGTCAGCAGGGCGCAGTCTGGGTTCGCACTCGTACTCTAGTCTGGAACCTGGGGGCCTGCGAGTCTGTGAGACCTACATCTAAATCTTGCTGCGTGGTCCCAGGAGCTTATGGACGGCTACTGTGTATGGGACACTTATTATACCAGTCCTCTAAAATTATTAGCTCATTTAACCCTTCAGGATTCAACCCCATCAGCTTACGCAGTGGTAGCGTCCCCATGTTACACACAAGGGAACGGAGGCTCAGAGAGGCCCCGCCACTTAACCCAAGTCAGGGGCCTCCGCCAGGCCTGTTGGCTCCAGGACCTTGATTCTCTTCCCTGCAGTTCCCTCAGCTGGAAAGACGGGGCAGCATCCTGTCCCTGCCCGTTACAGAGAATGTGAGAACAGAGAATTCTTGAAGTGCATCACCAGCAAATCGAACTTGGCTTTTGCATGCAGGGGAGGCAAAATGACATTGACAAATAGTAGGATTTACATGAAGTTTTGATTTGTTTGGGGAGATGCCGTAAACCCTTTGACACTGTTGACTCATTTGGAAATTTGAATTCCAAAGGAGCAAATGCAAAGCATTTTTCGTACCCCAGCCGTCCTTTCTTAGATCTGAAAAGGGAAATGATAGAGTAGGTAACTGAAAGTCCAGAGTGGTTTCTATTTAGCCCTGCGTAGAGGCAGGGGCAGGGACTATGTGAAGTTTGCAAGGGGCCTCCACTCTCAGGATCCTTGCCTCAGGGGGCCCCAGTTCTCACTGCATGACGCATGCCAGGGAGCCAGTGTGTTTGGAGATGACATGCAACCACTGGGAGTGCTCTGAAGTGCAGTTTCAAAAGAACAAACCGTTGCCTCCCAACACCCTTCTTAATGCAAATGGAGCTTCTGTGAATCCTGGAAGGGGCACTTGGGCGGGAGGTAGGTAAGGAGTGGGAAAGCAAGGCAACCCCAGCTTCAGCAGAACCAGGGCTGGCGTCTGCAATAACATAAAATAACTTCGAGAAGTCTAATCCTGATCTTGGTGTAGTATCTCTTCTCCTGGCCCTCGTCTTGGTCTCCCTTCCGTGCTGATCGCAGCACACGGCAAGGCTTTTTCCTCTCTGCTCAGAATCCGTAGCACGTCACCCTTCCTTTGCAGCCAGCCTGGACCTTCCCCGATGTCAGTAGCCTTGAGGGAAGCCAGGGTCACCTCATCTCTGTCTTGAGGAGTATCTAACTTTCCCGAATAGCAAACTCTGGCTCTTTCAGCAAATGACTTCCAGATGCTGGAAGCAGTGGCCAGTGGAATTTTATTGCCCCCAGACTGTGGTTCTGGGCCACATACTTCTGACGTAAAGGTAATTCGGAATGTAAACACTGCAAGACATGTGCTGGAATTAATTAAAGCTGCCCTGTATTCTCGAAGGCCTAGGAGCCTGCAATTAACTGTTTGCATTAACACCAGGCCAAGCAGATCAGCTGGAGCGTGTGAGCCCTGCATCACCACCTTCTCCGTTTACCTTCAGAAAAAGTGAGGTTGGGCCCACACTGCCCCATTTCCCCAGGGGGGGTTGAATTTCCCAGCCGGAGAAGAGACTGCCTGAGCCGTCCTCTGTGCAGTAGCGGACAGGAGGCAGACAACGCACGGGACGCAAAGCTGGGTATCCCGTGATGACTTGGGGCCAGGGACAGACGGGAGCCTCTACCTGCCCCTGCAGGCCTCTGCCGCTCCTTGAACGGGGAATGCAAGTGTGTGCAGGAAAAGAGGGACGGTCACGTTCCTGGTGGGCCCGCAGAGAAAACCGTGGCATCTAGTACTAGGCCGATAAAACTAGAAACAGCTTTTGGGAATAATTTTTTAACTGCACGATGGCATTTAAAAGTAGCGTGAAAGTTTTGGAGATGGATGGTGGTGATGGTTGCATAACAACGTGAATGTACTTAATGCCACTGAACTGTAAACTTAAAAACGGTTAAAATGGTAAATTTTATGTAATGTGTATTTTACCCCCCAAATAAGCAAAATGTTCAGGCTGTAAAGGCTCTTGGGGATTATGTAAGCTATGCAAATCCCTGGAATATTCCCTGCTCCCCCTGCCCCCCGCCGTGTAACACAGGAGGGTGAGGGAGAAGTCGCGGCTCCCTGGGAACAGTTCCACACGGTGTCGTGGTATTTCAGGGGCATTTATGTGAACTACCAGAAAGCCGCCCCAGGGCCGACGGGCCCGCACACCCCTCCGTGCAGTTCGAGCAGACTCTGCTGGCAGGAAGCTAAGTAGCTGCATTCACTGTCGATTGCAGCCCTTAAAAGAGACTCCGGAGGCCACCTACTCTAGCCCGACTCCTGAAGGAGGAGAGGGACTTCGGTACGCTGCGTTGTGGCCGTGGGGCAGGTGTGTGCACGCAGGAGCTGCTCTGCTGTCGAAGCTGATTGTGGCAGATTTCTCTTTATATGGAGCAAACTGTACTCCAGTGTTGTATCGACCACCGTATCACTCCTGCCTCACAGAAAACTGTGACCACCTCCAGCCCTGGATATTTTTTGCATGAAGGACTGTCGAGGAAGGGTTCCCCAGTCCTGAAGTTAGCTAAGTTTATTTAACCAGAACCCAGACACGTGCCATACACCTTACGATAATTCATCATGTTGTGAAATCAATGCATCTGGTATTGAGACTCCTGACTTTCACACCCACTCCCTCCCTAGCTCGGGGGTCTCTGTGTCTCTATCTGAGTGGGAATCCTGTATATTGTGGTGAGATGGAACGCGGGACAGGACTGGCCCCGGGTCACAGAGGCCACCTCCCCAGATCACAGCGGCCCAGTAATCGCAGCCCCACCGGCTGTGGTAAGAGCCCTGAACCCACTTAGCACCGCCGTCCGGCCGAGTTTCTCCACTGCGCCCCCAGGACTGTCGGGGACTCTGCCCGAGGACGGCTCAGCGAGGCACTCGATGTGGCAGGCGGAACTCGGCAGGTGCGGGGTCCGGTGTGTCCTGCGGCGTGAGTGAATCAGTGAAGACGCTGGTCATCCCCAGACCTCGCTGTAGGTGATAGTTCACACTTCACTCCCTTCCTGCCCAGGAGGAGTCTCCTCAAAACCGTGCACAAAGTAAGCGGAAGTTTTGAGTTTCGTTTCTCCTGGCGCCCTTTGGTAGGCACCAGTCAGCGGGAGGCTAGCTCGGTCCCTGGGAAGAGAAGGAACCCAAGATTAAGGGCCCAGAAAATCCCCGAGAAGAAAAGACCATCCCTGTGATCAGTGAGGATAAACCAGAGGCCAGTGTGGGACAGCGTTCGGCTTCCTCGGTGCATTCAGAATGCCGATTCAGAGATTTGGGGAGAGGGTCTTCCCGACCTTTCCCTCCGCCATGACCGGGCTCGCTCCTGGGAGAGCGATCTGCCAGGGAAGAGCCGAGGGCACCCCGAGGGGCTTTCTCGGTGCAGCGGCATTAGCAGGTTGGTGGAGACTGATGCAGACGGGGTTTCAGCTGAAAACGCTTTTATTGCTTTTCATCTATTGACACTTTTTCAATTAAGGAGTCTCCCCTGAGATGATCTATCGCCTCCCTGTCTGAGCGGGAAGTAATTACCATCAGAGCAGCCCCGTCATCTGCCAGGCGTCTTTCCAAAGCCGGGGAGGCCCAGGAAGACAGCAGCTTCCTGCGTGCAGGGGCCGTCGGGGCGCGGGCACTCGGCCTTGGATGCGTCTTTCGGGAGGGCTCAGTCTACACTCGCTCCCCTTTCCTCTCTTCCTCCTCCCTCCTCTTGGTCTCTCTGAGGCTGGTGACAATGTGTCTGCACTCGTCACTGTTAGGAAATCTAGTCGCGTCACCTCACCTCCTGGCACCTCCGCGTTCTCTCCAGGCCGGGAGCCCCCCTTTCTCTCGTTCCCGGGACCTTGCGCTGCTCGTACATTTGGACGCCTCGCTCGGGAAATGGTCCAGCAGGGTTACCTCAGGGCGACATGTTTATCCTGCTGAGTTTTTGGGGGAGATTTCAAAATTTCTGCTACTTTAAATAAAAACTTTAACTATAAATGTTACTGAGGCATCACGCGCGTGCGGCAGCGTGCAGACCGGACGAGCGCGCAGCCGGCCGAGTCTCCTCGCTTGTGGGGCCGCGTTGCCGGCACCCGGACCGGGAGACGTGCTCACGCCGCTCGTGTCTCTTCCCCGCAGCCGCTCTCCTGACCTCTCACGGCATAGATCAATTTTGCCTCTTTTTGTGCAAATAAACTCATAAAATACGTATTTTTGGTCTAGATTTCTTCACTCGGGATTGTGCTTGTGGGATCCGTCTGCGTCATGCCTGTCGTGTGTGTTCACACTCATTGGTGTGTAGCGTTCCATCTGGATGTACCGCAGTATTTTACTGATTCCGCTATTGATGGGTATTTGGGTTTTTTTAATGGCACGCACGTGCATGTACTTTAGTTACGTGTGATACCTAGGCGTGGAATTGCTGGGTCCTGGGGCGTGCCTGTGTTTAGCGTGAGGACTGCCAGTCACAGAGTGGCTGGACAACGGTGAAGCTTTTGCAGTGTAGAAAAACTTAAGCATGGTCACCCCTCCGCGGCCTGCCGTCCTGCCTTTAGGAGAAGAAACATCGAGGTGGCGATTGTCTGAAGTCCGGGGCTGTCTTTTGACCCGACCTAGCTGCCTCTCCATTAGCCTGTGGGGATGCTCCTTCTCGACAGGTGAGAGAGAAAGGGCCCGTCCGCCTCGCCGGCCTTAGACTTCCTCCAGCCCATTCCTCTGCCCTGATAATCTTCCACAAAGGGCCTGATTCGAACCTCAGGCGTTCAAAGGCAGGCGAGCACTGTCAGAGTGGCCTCTTCCTACTTTTCCAGAGGACTTGGGAAGCTGGGCTCCGTGACACTCCTTGGTGGATACGTCGGCAACTGTCTGCTTTCCTTGTCCGCCAATCGCCCAGGAACGAGAGAGAAATGGGTGTTGGCTTGAGACTGAGTTTAGGATGACACCGGACCGGCCCCTATCAGCTAGACTGATGGATGCCCGGGTGAACATGCCACTTGTGTTTTTTCTTCCAGCTACCGCCGTTCTTGACTAGGAAACCATGTTGTCAGCGTGCGGCTTAGGAGGAAGAAGAATGGGCCGTAGGAGCCCATTAAGCCAAGGCCATTTTTGTTGAGGAAGGAATCCAAGGGAGACCTTTGTGCGCCCTGTTCCTGGCGTGGAGCCCCACAAGCTGCGGGTGTCCCCGGGCCATGCACCCATCCTCCCCCGAAGGGCTGGGGAAGAGGGGTGTGAAAGGCAGGAGAAATCTATGAACTGTGCAAATATTCAATTCTAGGCATTATTTTAGGTGTGTGGGCACAGTTGACTGAGCAAATAAATGAAGATTAGTTTTAAAATATAATTAAAAGAGCTTTGCCTGCTTACCAGAATGGAAATCTTTTCAGATTTTACCTATATCCCTCCGAGGAATAAGAGTGCTCTAAGAATATCTGGCTTTTTGGTCCAAGTCTCTGAATGTCACCTAACACTGGGAACCTGTTCTCATCAGGCAAAAGGACAAACAGCAGCAAAAAGATCAGTGTGACGGTTCCTTATGTATAAAGATTGTGCTGGCCCCTCTGTACCCAGCTCTTGGATGAGAGTAAGCATGGGCTATTGCTGGAGGGCAGGACCTTGGTGGACAGAGAGCAGGTGATTGGGGGCCTGTGCCCCAACCCAGGAGGCCACTAGCTCCAGTCAGCTGGCTCTGGCCTGCTAGACTTCTACTAACATGGGGCAGGCCCCCAAAGCTGAGCACATGCAGGGAGGTGGCAGAGCAGAACAATTAAAAGTCAAATTCTAGCTTCACCACCTCTCAGCTGTGTGGCCTTGAGAAAGTCCTCTGTTTCTCTGAGACCTCAGTTTCCACATCCATAAAATGGGGATGATTATATCTACCTCATGGGTTGTGAGGAGGATTAAATCAATCAGTGCATATAGTGTGCAGGGCATGTGTAAACATTCAAAAGTGTCAGCTATTATGACTGTGGTTGGAGAAAATATTTGTCAGGCACCTGCTGTGTGTAGACATGGGCACTCCGAACTTGCCTTCGTGGTATCTGCTGCACGCACGGCTGAGAGGGCACTGAAACACAGTGCCAGCTGGGATTAGTTGGCTGTTGCCGGAAAGCTTGCGTTAGCTGGTAAGGAAAGCCCTTGGTCATCCTGTATCAGGTGCTAGGCTTGGGCCCAGGCACGGGCAGAGTAGCATGTGTGTGGTCACTGAGCTTCAGATCCCTGGAGACCACAGTGGCCAAAAAGAGACAAGACACCCCAACTATTTGTTGACAGCTGAGACACCATTAACTCATTAGTGCACCAACCAAAAGCTACCAAGTACCTGCTAACCCGGAGCCTGCGTGACTGTGCGGGCGGTGCCGTGAAGAGCTGGTTTGCAGGGGAAAGCAGCGTGCGCATGCCCAGGAAGATGGCCGGGAGAGAACGTGGCCACTACCAGCTGACTGTCGTACGGTTTAGTGGATGAAGTGAGATTATTAATGCCAAGCACCCGGCAAAGCGCCTAAAACATGAATGGAAGTCATTACCTCACACCCACTGGGATGGCTACCGTAAAAAAACAAAACAAAAACCAGAACACAAGTGGTGATGAGGATGTGGGCAAATCGGAACCCTTGTGCACTGCTGGTGGGAGTGTAAAATTGTGCAGCCGCTGTGGAAAACAGCATGGCGGTTCCTCAAAAAATTAAAAGTAGAATTCCTATACCATCCAACAATTTTACTTCTGGGTTTATACCCCAAAGAGTTGAAAGCAGAGTCTCAAAGAGATTCTTGTACACCCACGTTCGATAGCGAAATCACTCACAACAGCAGGAAGGTGGAAGCCGCCCAAGTTCCCCCTGACGGACAGATGGATAAACAAAATGTAGTGTATGCACCCAAGGGAACGGCACTCAGCCTTAAAACGGAATGGAATTCTGACATGTGCCACCACACGCGTGGACCCTGAGGATACCGCTAAGAGAAATAAGCCAGTCACAAGAAAACCAATTTTGTATGATTCCACTCGTATGAAGAATTTGGAGTAGTCAAATTCATAGAGACAGAGTCGTAGGGCAGTTGCCAGGGGCTGGCAGAGGGAAAAATGGGGAGTTTAATTGCTCAGTGAGTACAGAGTTCCTTTTTTGTACGCTGAAAAGAGTTCTGGAGACTGGTTGTACAACCGTGTGGATGTACTTAACACTACTGAAACGTGGTTAAGATGACAAATTTTATGTTATGTATATTTCACTACAGTTTTTTTTCTTTGAGACAGGGTCTCACTCTGTCACCCAGGCTGGAGTAGAGTGGCACGATCACAGCTCACTGCAGCCTCCAACTCCTGGGCTCAAGTGATCTTCCCACCTCCACCTCCCCAGTAGCTAGGACTTACGGATGTGTGCCACTGTGCCCAGCTAAGTTTTTTATTTTTTTTGTAGAGACAGGGTCTCACTATGTTGCTCAGGCTGGTCTTGAATGCATGGCCTCAAGTGGTCCTCCTGCCTTGGCCTCCCAAAGTACTCCACAATTGTTAAAAAATGAAAAACGATAAAAGGAACTCAGTAAATAAATATTTGCTGCGTCTGAATCCAGCCGAACAGAATGAAACGTCTTGGGGGGAGTGAGCACCGTGGTCCGGACCAGTGGGGGGAAGGCTCTTGCAGTGACTGCCTTTGGGAGGCAGCGAGGGGAGCAGCCAGCCCCGGCGGGTGCTGCTGTCTATCAAGGTGGAGAGGAGAGAAAGTGCCATTACCTCTCATTTCATCGTCAGACTGAAACCAGCCCTGGGAGGGGTGGGGACACAGTGACTCAAACTCATCCTCAGGAGTGAATAACTGACGTCACATTTTAATTAGTGGGAGAAGCTCAGGGAGGCCGGGGCCGGAGGACATGTGCGTTCCTGCCTGGGCTAGGGAGGCAGGAAGCGGATCTGGGGCGGAGGCTTTGGGATATCTGACGGGTGGCGGGGCTGGGAGTGGCCCTGTGACGTGAGAGCAGCTTGGTCCACCTGGCCACAGAGCTGACCTTCCTCCCTGAACCAAATTCACAAGGCGTCTGAAGCATCGTTGGTAGCATCCTTGGCTTGGTCGTTCTCCTTCTAGAGCTGGTACCCACGCAACGAGAAAGGGTTTCGTTAGAACCGTGAAGTGTGATTACAGACCTGACAGGTGGCAGCAAGTCAGAGGAACACCTTACTCTGCAGACGCTTGAACGTGGTTTCAAGCAAGGTGGCAATGGGGCGTTCCCTTCAGCATAGCCCTGTCGAGCCCCAGCGCAGCACCAGGTCCCGGGAAATCGCTGCCAGTGGCCAGCGACCCCCTTCTTAGGTGAAGACCCAGGGCAGATGGCTCGATGACCTTGGCATGAATCCGTCTTCACCCTCAGGACTGGGGGGGACACGAGGGAGGTACCTGTTCCCCTGCCTTGCACCGGCCAGCCCAGGTGCACCGTTGCCGAGGTGCTGCCTCTGCGGCCAGCACCGTGCCGGGCCCTGGGCTACGGGCCTGTGAGTGCGCGGCTCTGGCCCGGGCAGCTCATGATCTAGAGAAGGCAGGAGACAGAGGAGTCCGCTGTTTGCTGGACACAGGTGGGGACCCCAGCCCGGCTGGTGGGCTCTCACACAGCACACAGAGCGAGACCGGAGGGAGGGAGGGAGGAGAGGAGGAGAGGAAGGAGGCCCACTCTTCCGTGTCCTGCTCTCTCAGGAGAAGGACTGAGAAGCTGGGAACTAGCTCCTTTTCTGACAGTAGCACTATTTCCTCCTTCACAGGCCCCCCTCTTTGCCCCGTCACCTGTCACCTGTCCCAGCCAGGCAGGGGTCACCGTGTGTCACTGTGACCTCACGGGCTCCCCCACCCTGTCCCGGCAGCACACGATATGCAGCTGCCGTGACCCAGGCAGGAAGAGCGCGTGCCCCTCGCTGCGGCCCAGGTCCCTGCAAGCCCAGCCCCGGTGCGCTGGACGCCAGCCCGAGGGGCGCGGGGCGCTGCCAGGGAAGCCCGGGAGAGGGTTCCAGAGGTCGCCACACACTCCTCCGGGTGGGCCTTGCCTTCTTCGGCGCGGCTGACACTCTTTGGCCTGCTCCTGCTGTGGCTTCTCATGCGCTCTGAAGTGTCTGCAAATGCTGGGGCTCCTCGGGGTGCGCTGGGCTGGGGAGGCTGAGCCTTCCCTCAGACGGGAGGCAGCCCCTGAGGCAGCTCAGCCAGACTTTTCCATTCGTTCCTTACGCTTGAGTCATCTGGACATTCCAGGGAAAAGACAAATCGCTTCCCAGGGCTGAGGAAGCCCCAGGAGCCGTTCTGGTCGTGACACCAGCTCCCACCCTTTCAAGTGCCTGCCCCCGGGGGCTGCTGCAGGATGGCCTCTGAACTCGGCCCGCCAGTATTTCTTTTCCCTTCTCAGAGAGCCAGCTCCCCATCCTCCCCCCACCCTGGGGATCCCACTTCTAAATGGCCCAGCTCTCAGGCCACTGGGTGTCCCCCCTGCTGGAGGACAAGCCGCATTGCTGACCCTGGGCCCCGGCTCGACATTGAGCAGCAAGATCGGATTTCCAGTAGTTAGCCAGTGGCTGCATTCTCATCCTGGGCTTCAGGGCCTGTGGGATCCAGCCTCCCCCATCGAGGACCCTGCCTTGACCTTATTCCAGGCAGCCCCAGCAGCCTGTGGGTCTCCCCTCTGTGGCTGTCTGCTGGCCTTGCTTTCATTGATTTCCTATGTATTTGTTGACACATAATATATATGCATATTTTCATGGAAAAAAAAAAAGAAAAAGCAACCCGGATACCAACATGTCTGAGTCCATCAGGCAGCTGCATATGTGCTCTCAGTCTGAGAAATGCACACAAGTCATTAAATGGCAATTATTCCAATCAGTGGGACATGCAAGTGATTACTTGCCCTCCGCCCCCACTTCTGGTTACCTTGCCTGTGGCGTGAGTGGAGCCGACCGTGGTGTGGAGGAGGGAGAAGGTGGGCTGCGTCCCCGGGCTCTCTCCTCTCTTGGGGGGACGCAGTTCTTCCTGTGTTACTTCCCCTCCCTCAAAGGCTGCCCCGTCTCCGTGACTTTCCCCAGAACTCAGCTGCTCTCAAGGAAAGCATGGAATGTAATTGAGCAGCTCCGAGGTTTCACCTTGGTCAGGCATTTGGGCCCAGGCAGCCGGGCAGGAGCAGAGGACGACAGGGATGAGGCTCCCGGGCGGCTGGAAGCCCCCGCCCCGCCTGCACCCTGACTCCCGGCACTGCTGGCTCAGGGAGCATCGCAGGTCCCGGGTGACCTGCCAGGCCGGCCAGCGCCCCCGCAAGCCTAGGCTCGAGGAGGGGCGTCAGCGGCCACAGCGGCAGCTGCGGAAGGCTGCGACGATGGAGGCTGCAGCCCGTAACCCCACATTCGCAGTCGAGGTGTGGGGGGCGCAGCCCTTCCCCAGCCAGCAGGACCCCGCCTGGTCTTGGCTCAGGCCCCCCGTGTCATCGCGGCCGGAACTGGCTGACCTGGCGGTTCTGGCCCCGTTGGCCCCTGTTGGCTCTTCAAATCCTCCTGCCTTCCCGGCGGAGGGGCCTGTTTCTGGCTCCCGGGGTGTGGTGGGGAAGCAGGTGCCTCCACTAACCCTCGCCCCTCTTTGTCCCCAGAGGGTGCCGGGCCAGTTCCGCTGTGTGTCCCTGCTGAGGCAGTAGCGCTTTGGAGTCCCGTTACCAGGGATCGCGTGGGCTGGGTCAGTCCCTCGTCGGTACGGTAGGGCCCACACCCGGCTCATAGTGCTGATGGGATGGTTAAATGCAGCACTGCTTAGCCTTGTGTCGACATTAATAATGAGTTCATTGGTTAGTTCTGGTGATTTAATAAACACTGAGCACCTACTGTGTGTCAGGCATGCACTTCCAAGCTCTGAGGATAAAGCAGTGAATAAGATAGCGTTTGTTTTATTTAGGGATATGTGTGAGTTAGGGGGGAAGAGACAAACAAGTAAATAAGGTCATTTCAGATAGTGCTGTGTGCTGTGGAGAAAGTAGAGTCACACGGGGTGAGAAGTGAGGGCTCTCTGGGAAGGTGACATCTGAGATGGCAAGTGTCTGGGGTCACCCTGCAGACCACCTTGGGGCAGGGAGTGGGGTGGGGACCTCTGTCTCCATCTGGGATCGGAACCCCGGCCTGGTTCCTGGCACAGCCTAGGCGGAGAGAGCGTGCGGCGGCGGTGAGGGAGGGGCGCGGAGCGGGTGAAACCGGAGACCTTCCCTCCCGGCACAGGAGCCCTGGCTGTGCGTGTGGCCAGTCTGGGTTGTGCCGTCAGTCTGGACATTTCCATTTGAGAACAAGCCAGTTGGCGTCTCTATATATAACCCAGATGTCCAGAGAATTGTCAATCCTTCCTTTCAAGTCTAAAAATACGAGTGCAAATTTCAACTCCTGTGCTTCACAGTGACTCACTGTAGCCTCAGTTTCCCTCGGAAGCGCGGGTGACGGTGCTGACTTCCAGGACTTCCGTGGGCCCTGCACTAGATGTGAAAACACCTTGCAGGACAACACACACTTAGAGGGGCCCGACAAGCGTTCATTTCTTTATTCATTTTGCTTCGGGGAGGTTTTTTTTTTTTTTTTTTTGAGATAGAGTCTCACTCTGTTGCCGGGTAGAGTGCCGTGACGTCAGCCTAGCTCACAGCAACCTCAAACTCCTGGGCTCCAGCGATCCTCCTGCCTCAGCCTCCCGAGTAGCTGGGACTACAGGCATGACCCACCATGCCTGGCTAGTTTTTTCTATATATTTTTAATTGTCTGATTAATTTCTTTCTATTTTTAGTAGAGACGGGGTCTCGCTCTTGCTCAGGCTGATTTCAAACTCCTGAGCTCAAACAATCCACCCGCCTCGGCCTCCCAGAGTGCTAGGATTACAGGCGTGAGCCACCGCGCCCGGCCTGAATTTTTAAATTTTTTAAAGAGTGCATGTGTTACATAGTGTTTCTAAACTTCTAAAACCCGGTATAAATCCCATTCACTCCGTGCTGCCACACTGCCTCGTTGAAGCTGGAGGGAAACAGCCCCCACAGTGGAGCGCTCTGTGCTGCTGCCTCGGGCAGGGATAGCAGTGGCATTGCCTTGCTCTCTGTGCTTGGCGAGCGCCCCCACCTCCCGTCGGTCTTTCTCATTTAAGCCTCATAGGGACAGTGGGCTGGCTGCTGTCTCCGCTGTTGTGAGTGAGCCTGGGGCTCAGGGTGACAGTGGGGCCAAAGTACTGCCAGCGACTGGGAAAATGAGGACTCACACCCAAGCCATGTGTCCCCACATCCCAGGAGAGGAAGGTAGCCACCTTCTTGCTGTTCTCACTGAGGTGGCTCTGGCAAGCGGCAAACTGAGCAGCGTCGGAAGAGAAAGTTACTTGCTTTGGAGACAGGCACTCTTCAAATCCTGCATGTGCCACAAATTGGCTATGTGACCTTGGTCAAGTCACCAAATCTCTATATGCTTATTTTCACATGTGTAAAATGGCAATAGTAGTACTTGTCTTACAGGATTATGGTGAGGGTTAAATGAGAATATGTAACATGTAAATGTATTGTAAGTATATGTATATTTGTGTTTGTAGCTATAGTGTTTAGCATGGAGCTTGACACTCAAAAAAAGTGTTTAAATAATGTAGCTATAGTATTATTGTGGGCCCTGTGGCTGCCTCTCAAGGGGTCAGTGATGGCTGCGTCACAAAGTCCTTACTAGGTACGGGGTCTGCTCCATCCATACCAAAGTTGGGATCTTCTGGGAGCAGGGTAGAGACAGACTTGGATTCCTTTCTGCCCACAGGCACACAGGGGTTTGTCTTAGAGGTGAGGCTGACTCCGAACACCCAGGGTCTTTCAGAGGCAGGCAGTATAGGTCCATTCTGGAGCATTCCAATCAAAGGGCTCTAGGATGAGACAGAACTCCACAGGACTCCTCCAGGGCACTCACTCTGCCAGCTCTGTGTTGGACATCCTTCCTGTGTATAGAAGGAGGAGTAGCTTTCATGGTGTGATGAGAGCATTAAAAATTAGAACCCAAAACCTAGAGATCTGAGTTCTAGCTCAAGCATTAAATCACTTTTGGCCTATAAAATTGGGGGCTTGAAAAACATTGGCAATTGCCAGCAAATTTAAAACACTATAATTCCAAGCAATAAATCATATCTGATTAAATTGATATTTTTAAGGACAATTTTCTTTCTTAGTATATTAATTTTGAAACTTTCCTTTCTCAGCCTGTTCTTTTTCCCTTGAAAAATCTGATTCTGTTGTTCGTTGGACAGGATCTTTGTGATTGTTTTTTAACCTCTGCTACTTTGATTCCTGGAAATTTCCCATTATGTTTTTACGGTGGCATTTCTGTGTCTTGCTTTCCCAAGGTCTGGCCCTGGAAAATAATAGGAGAAATTTATGTTGCTGGTATTATCAGTATAAAGTAAAGCTTGTGCCAGAGTATGCAGCCATTAAAGGCACAATGGGTAACATCTTCATAGAATGGATGCTTAGTTTTATCGAATACTGGGACAGTGATGTAAGTTCATGAGGATTCTTGGTCTTCTAACAGTATTTCAAATACAACCTTGTGTAGGCACCAGATTCCTTTTGCCTCTTGGGAAGAGCCAGGGTAATGGGCATGTTGGCACATGTTTAGCAGAGTACAACATGTTTTCTATGTTTATTCACTGCAGGAAGTGAATTGTGAGCTCTTTTAAAATTAAAGGCTTGAGAACATAGGAATTACACCCCACCAAAAAGTTCTGGGTTTGTTTGTTTGTTTTTTGAAGGATAATATTTTTATTTTATTTTTAAAATTTTTTTTAAACATTTAGGGGATACAAGTGTTTTTTCTTACATGGTGGAATTGTCTAGTGAAGTAGGCTTTTAATATACCCATCACCTGAATAGTGTACATTGTTACCCAATAGGTGATTTTTCATCCCACACCCCCCCCACCCACCTTTTCCCTTCTGAGTCTCCAGTGTCCATACAGAGCCACTCTGTATGACCATGCATACCCATAGCTTAGCTCCAACTTTTAAGTGAGAACAAACGGTATTTGGTTTTTTTTGTTCCTGGGTTACTTCACTTAGAATAATGGCCTTCACTTCTGTCCAAGTTGCTGCAAAAGACATTACTTCATTCTTTCTGATGGCTGGGTAGTATTCCATGGGTGTGTGTATAGACACCGTGTTGTCTTTATCCTCTCATTGATTGGTGAGCAGTTAGGTTGGTTCCCTATCTTTGCAATTGTAATTTGTACTGCAATAAACATATGGGGGTGTGTGTCTTTTTTTTTAATAAAATGACTGACTTCTTTTCCTTTGGGTAGATTCCCAGTAGTGGAATTGCTGGATTGAATGGTAGGTCCATTTTTAGTTCTTTGAGAAATCTCCATATTGTTTTCCATAGAGATTGTACTGATTTACATTCCCATCAACAGTGTATAAGCTTTCCCTTGTCACTGCATCCATGCCAGCATCTTTTTTTCGATTCTTTAATAAAAGTTCTATTTTGTTCCTTGCATATTTACTCCATAAAAATTGTGTGCTTTTAAAAAGTGAATATTGCTTTAATTTTTCCCTAAGTAAAATTGTATTGTAATTGATGACTTAATTTTCAGCAATCAGTTCCTTGTGGTGAAGTTTTTGTCATCTTGAAATTTATTTCAGATTTGTTCTCTTGCTCATTTTGGTGTTTACCTGATTTTCACTCTTCACTAATCATACACATACTGTAAGGGGTCTTCATGTGCAAGTTTTTTTTTAACCTAAGTTCGATGAAATAGGAAACTGCACATTAAAAAATGCATTTAAAATGGTTTTTTATTGGTTTGATGGTCATTACAAAGTATATAGCCAATGCACATTCCTATGGACTTGTAAATTCATCTCAGCAATCCTTTATGCTTAAAGGTTTCCTCAACCTTGCTTCTGTTCACTCCCACCACTCACCCTTGACCACTACTGTCTCCTGCCTGTCTAACTAATCCCTAAGTTAAGGGAAACATAGCTACCTTCAGGAATATGCTATTGGGCATTTATAATAACATACCATTTCCCCATTAAAAATGATGTTTAATGGCAGAAATACTCTCCAGGGATTAGGGGGATGGGGGGCGAATCTACAACTAAAGGACACGGGGAGCACTAAAGGGAGGGAAGGGCACGCCTTTAACCAGCATTTGGGTGAGGCAAAGACATAAAGTGTAACTAGAATGTTTGTACCCTCACAATACCTTGGAATAATAAAAAAGAAATAAAAAAATAAAATAAAAATAAAAACTCAAATTAAAAAAATGAAGTAGTGATACATCCTGCAATGTGGATGAACCTTGAAAGCATTATGCTGAGTGGAAGAAATCAGACATAAAAGGTTACATGTTGTATGATTTCATTTATATAAAATACTCAGAATGGGCAAATTCATAAAGACAGAAAATAGATTAGTGTTTACCGGATACCGAGGTAGGGTGGTAGAAGGATGGAATGGGGAATGACTGCTTAATGGGTACAGAGTTTCTTTCTGTGGTAATAAAAATATTTTGGAACTACATAGAAGTGTGGTTGCACAATACTGTGAATGTGCTAAATACCATTGAATTGTACATTTTAAAATGGTTAATTTAAATTGTATGAACCGGCCCGGTGTGGTGGCTCATGCCTGTAGTCCTAGCACTCTGGGAGGCCGAGATGGGAGGATTGCTTCAGCTCAGGAGTTCAAGACCAGTCTGAGCAAGAATGAAACCCCATCTCTACTAAGAATAGAAAATTGTGTTGAGGTACATTCCTTCTATACCTAGTTTTTTGAGAGTTTTTTAAATCACAAAAGAACGTAAATTTTGTCAAATACTTTTTCTGCATTTTTTGAGATGATCACATGGGTTTTATCCTTTATTCTATTAATGTGGTGTATCACATTTCTAAATTTGCATATGCTGAAACATCCTTGCATCTGACGGATAAACACCACTTGGTCATGGTGAACGACTTTTTAAATGCGCCATTCAATTCAGTTCAATCAGTGATGTTGGCCTGTACTTTTCTTTTCTTATAGTGTCCTTCTCTGGCATTGGTATCAATGTAATGCTGAACTCATAAAATGAGTTTGGAAGTCCTCCTTTCTCTTCAATCTTTGGGGAAAGTTTGATAAAAATTGATATTAGTTCTTTAAATGTATGGCAGAATTCAGATGTGAAGCCGTCTGGTTCTGGACTTTTCTTTGATTAGAGATATTTTAATATGAATTCAATCTCCTTACTCATTGTTGGTCTGCTCAGATTTTCTATTTCTTCATGATTTAGTCTTGGTAAATTGTATGTGTCTAGGAATTTATCCATTTCTTCTAGGTTATCCAATTTGTTAGTATATAATTGTTCATAGTAGTTTCTCATGTTCTTTTTAATTTCTGTGATATCAGTTGTATGTCTCCTTTTTTATTTCTGACTTTATTTGAGTCTTTACTTGATTTACATAACACCATTACAGTATTCTGAATATGACTATGTATTACCTATACATTGAATTTTGTACTTTAATATGTTTTTATGATATTAATTAATGTCCTTTCTGCTTGAAGAACTCCCTTTTGCATTTCTTGTAAGACAGGATGATGGTGTTGAATTCCCTTGGATTTTGTTTTTTCTGGGAATGTCTTTATCTCTCCTTTATTTCTGAAGGACAATTTTCTACATACAGTATTTTTGGTTGTCAGGGTTTTTTTTCTTTCTGCAATTTGAATTTATTATCCCATTCTCTTCTGGCCTGCAGAGTTTCTGATGAGAAATCTACTGAAAGACATATTATGACTCCTTTGTATATAATATATTTCATATATCTTGATGCTTTCAGAATTTGTTCTTTGATTTTTAATAGTTTAATTATGTTGTGTCTTGTTGAACTCCTTTTTGGGTTGAATTTTATTGGAGGTCTCTAGGCCTGAACTAGTATGTTAGCATCTCTCCCCAGATGTGAGAAGTTTTCAGCCATTATTTTTTAAAGTAGGCTTTTTGACCTTTTTCTTTCTCTTTTCGTGAAACTCTTATTATGTGTAAGTTAACTCCACTGATGGTGTTCCATAATTCTCATAGGCTTTCTTAATTCTTTTACATTTTCTTGGTCAATTTTTGTCATTCTTTTTCATGTCTTTTCTTTTTGTTCCTCTGACTGGATAATTTAAAATGTCCTGTCATCAAGCTCACTAATTCTTTCTTTTGCTTAATTGAGTCTGCTATTGAAATTTCTATTAAATTTTTCAGTTCGATCACTGTATTCTTCATCTCTAGGATTTCTATGTGGATTTTTATAAAATTGTTTCTATTTGTCAAACTTCTTATTTTGTTTGTGTATTGTTTTCCAAATTTCACTTAATTTTCTGTCCGTATTTTCTTATAGTTCACTGATCTTTAAGAGGATTATTTCGAATTCTTTGTCAGTCACTTCATGGATATCTATTTCTTTAGGGTTTATTATTGAAGCTTTATGAATTTCCTTTGATGGTGTCATAACTCCCTGATTTTTCATAATACTTGTGTCCTTGTGTTGGTGTCTGTGCATTTTAGGAAATGGACACCTGTTCCTGCCTTTACAGGTGTTTTGGCAGGTATAGACCTTCCCTTTTAGCCTAGCCTGGGATTCTGGATGAGCCAACTGATAACATCCATGAGCAGGTAGAGTTTGCTGTTTGGTTCTCTAGTTGGGCTGGGTCACTGCCTGTGCTATGAGGTTAGGAGATACTGCTGGCTGGTCTCTACTATATGAAAAGACCACTGGCTGGGCTCTAAATCAGGCAGAACTGGTGCCGGGGCACTGCAGTTGCCTCTAATCAGGCAGACTCACAGTCTGTATTCCTTGACTAGGCAGTACTACTGTTTGTTTTCTGTAGTTGGGCAGGACTGCAGACTGGGCTCTGAGGTTGGATGTGATCTCTGCTTGGCTGCATAGGATGGGTAGGACCGGAGGTTATGTTCTGCAGAAATGCATGGTTGAGGCTTGCCTTTCTGCCTGGGTGGATCCTTTTCCTGTGCTTTGATGCTGGGCCTAGTTACTGTTTGGACTCCTGGATCAGGCAGGGCCAGAGGCTATGCTCCACAGAAATGCATGGACTCTGCTTATCTCCCTACCCTGGGGAGCCTTAAGCTGTGCTCTGATGCTGGGCCCAGTCTTCGTTTAGACTCCAGGATTAGAGTCAGCAGCCATCCTCTGAAAAAATATATAGTGGTAGGTCTCTCCCTGATTGTGCAGAGCCATGGAATGAACTTAGAGACTGAGCTGAGTCTCTGTTTGAACTCCTGGATTGGGCTGGGCCAGCAGCTATGCACCACAATAGTGCATGGTGGCAGGTGTCTCCCTGCCTAGGTGGAGCCTCAGGGTGGACTTAGAGGCTCAGCCAAGTTTCTGTTCAGACTTCTGGGTTAGACAGGGCCAGCAGCTGTGCTCTGCAGATGGACATGGTGATGGATGTGTACCCTGTGTGGAGCTTAGAGGCTGGTCCAAGTCTTTGTTCAGACTCCTGGATTGGATTAGGCCAGTGGCTATACTCTACAGAAGTGGACTCTGGTGGTTGTCTTCCTGCCTGGTTGGAGCCTTGGATGGGCTCTGAGGCTGGGTAGGATGGCTAGCTAGGGATTCAAGCCACATAGAACTGCCAAACATCCTTCTGGGAGTGACTAGATTTGTTTTGTGTGTGGGCTATGCTGTTGGCTGGTATCTCTGATTGGACGCCACCAATGGCAGGAACACAGAGCTACCACCAAGATCTGCATGCTGGTCACTGTAAGCCCTGACTCCTTTCTTTGTTTCTAGCTGACCCCAGGCAGTTTGTCCATGCTGTTATCCCAGTGTACTCCTTAAGGTGAGACAGAGTGGCCCTCTTGGGAAGCATCACAGAATGTTGGGGAAGTTGGATATCTACCTTAGGCTATCTTTTCTCCACTGTAGAAACCATAGGCCTGGGGGAATCATCTCTATGTGGTGTTGTGCCAGCATGGGTTGGGGGAGGACACAGATAAAGTGAGACCATTTCTCTTACTTTTAAAATATATGATTTTTTTTTATGGTTACATTTTATTTCTTTGCCTCACTGTAGCAAGTGTTAGAGGCATGCCATTCCCCTCTACAATACTCCCTGTGTCCTTTAGTTTTTTTGTTTGTTTGTTTCTGTGGTCCACAAGGGTGTGTCAGTCTCATTCCAAAGTTTTGGGATTTTCACAAAGCTATTCTTGTCTGTGAATAGTTGTTAGTTGGACTTTCTATGGGGGAACTGAAGACTGAGACCTCCTATTCTACCATCTTGCTAACCACTTCATTCCTTTTTATAGCTTAGTAATATCCCATTGTATGGATATACCACATTTTGCTTATTCATTCATCATTTTATGGATTTGAATTATTTTCAACTCTTGGCTCTTTCTTGTGAATAGAGCTGCTACGAACATTTCTGTACACGTATTTGTTTTAGTACCTGTTTTCAGTTCTTTTGGGAATATTCCTGGGAGTGGTATTTCTGAATCATATGGTGATTCAATATTTAGTATTTTGAGAAATTTACAGATTGTTTCCAACATGACCACCTCATTTACATACCCACGTGAATGCATGAGTGTTTCAGCTTCTCTACTTCCTCATTGACACTTGCTATTATCTGTCATTTTTATTATTGTCCTCTTGGTGGACATGGAATTGGTATGAATCACATTCCATTGTGGATTTGATTGCATTTCCTGGATAAATAATTTTCTTGGGCATCTTTTTATGTGGTTATCGGCCATTTGTTTATCTTGTTAGGAGAAATGTCTATTTAGATCCTTTGACCATTTTAAAATTGGATTTTTTGCCTTTGTTGTTCAGTTGGAAGAGTTCTTTATATACTCTGGATATATACAATATCATATATATGATCTACACTTTAAATATGTCATCCTATTTCTTTTTGGCCTTCTTGGTCTCTGAGAGAAATCAGCTATTAATATCATTGAGGATTCCTTATATGTGATGAATGGCTTCTTTCTTGCTACTTTCAATATTTCCTCTTTGGTTTTGTTTTTCAACAATTTGACTGTCTTAGTCCATTTAGCATTGTTATAAAGGAAAACCTCAGGCTGGGTAATTTATAAAGAAAAAAGGTTTATTTAGCTCATGGTTCTGTAGGCTATACAAGAATCATGGCATTGCCATCTGCTTCTGGTGAGGGCTTCAGCCTGTTTCCACTCAGGGAAACAGAGTGAAGGGGAGTGGGCATGTGTAGAGATCACATGGAGAAAGAGGAAGAGAGAGTAAGAGGGGAAGTGACTAGCTCGTTTTTAAAAACTAGCTCTGACGCTACCCAGAAAGTCATTGTCTATAAAACAACAACAACAAAAAAAACAAAAACAAAACAAAAAAACTAGCTCTTGTGGGAACTAATAGAGTGAACACTCACTCACCGCCCCCTTCCCCAGGGAGGGCATTAATCTATTCATGAGAGATTCACCCCTATGACCCAAACACCTCCCATTAGGCCCCACTCCAAACACTGGGGATGAAATATCAACATGAGATTTGGAGGGAAAAACATTCAGACTATAGCAATGACTGCAATGTATTTTATGTGAATCCTTTGAATTTATCCCAATTAGAATTTGTTGAACTTCTTGGATGCATGGATTCATGTATTTCATCAAATTTGGAAAGTTTTTGCCACTATTTCTTCAAATATTCTTTCTGTCCTTTTCTCTTCTTTCCCTCTAGAACTTCCATTATGTGTAGATTAGTATGCTTGATGGTGTCACACAGGTTTTAGGCTCTGTTCATTTTTCTTCATTCTTTTCTCATTCTGCTTCCTTAGACTGGATACTTTCAATTTACCTATTTTCAAGGTCACCAATTGTTCTTTTTCTTTTGCCATTTCAAATCTGTTGTTGAACCCATGTAGCGAATTTTTCATTTCATTTACTGTACCTTTCAGCTCCAGAATTTCCATTTGGTTCCTTTCTAAAATTTTTATCTCTTTATTGACACTCCCTATTTTTCGAGACATCATTGTCCTGGTTTCCTTTAGTTCTTTGTTTCCTTTATAACTTTGAGCATATTTTGATTTAAAGTTTTTGTCTAGTAAGTCCAATGCCTGGGCTTCCTCATGAGCAGTTTCTTGTTATTAATTTATTATTTGCTGTGAATGAACTATACTTTACCGTTTTTCTGCATGCCTCATAGTTTTTTGTTGAAAACTAGAAATTTTGAACACTATAGTGTGATAACTCTGGAAATAAGATTCCCAAACCCAGGATTTGGTGTTGCTACTTGTGGGTTTTTGTTGTTGGCTTGTTTGGTGATTTTTCTAAACTATTTTTGTAAAATCTACATTTTTTGTCATATATTGCCACTGAAGTCAAAAAAAAGAAAGAAAGAAAGAGGAAAAAGGAAAAAGAAACAAAAAGTGGAAAAAGAAAAAAATACTATTCTAATCTTTGCCGATTTTCTTTTTGTTATTGTTGTGGCACACTTTTAAAGCTTAGCCAGACTGTTTAAAATTATGCCTTAATGTTCACTTCCTGCTCATGTGGAAACTAAAAGCCAGTCAGAGGTGAAATATTAGGCTCTTCTCAGGCCTTTCCCAAGCATGTGTCCAGCCTTGGGCATGCCTGTGGCTTTCTCAATTCTACATTCTATGCAGTATCTTTTAAAAGCCCTTATCTCTATATGTATCTCCTTTATCAATATCCACCTTCCTTAGTTTTTTATCTGTCTATTCACTGTTGTCCCTTGACCCAGTTTACCCTGCTTTAACTGATTTCATCAAAAGTCACATGAGGCCAGGTGGTGGCTCTCCCCTATAATCCTAGGCCTTTGGGAGGCTGAGGTGGGAGGATTGCTTGAGCCGAGGAGTTTGAGGTTACAGTGATCTGTGATGACGCCACTGCACTCTAGCTTGGGTGACAGAGAAAGATCCTATCTCAAAAAAAAAAAAAAATCACATGAAAATCTGCTCCAGCCCTCGGAATTCTGTGAGTCAGGCAAAACAAAGACAAACCTTTGTGCTAGTCCTTGAGGGAGCTGCCAGACAGGTTGAGACTCACAACTACAATTCTTTGAGAATAAGGTCTACATGGCTTCCTCTGGCACTGGGAACTTGCACTAGGAGTGCAGGTTGCCATCCTCACTGCTACCACCATCTAGGGTGTGTGGGGTGGTAGACAGGCAATTTAAAATACCACAGCACTCTTACTACAGAGATGCAGTTTTTTAAAAAATTAGCCTTTACCCTGGTTGTAGCAATTTTTTTTTTTTACTGTATTCCAGAGTGGTGCGAAAGTTGATTCTGACAGTTTTTGCCAGCCAATTAGGTGCTTTGGGGGTGTGATGGAGCCCTGGCTTTGCCTACACTGCCATTTTTGATGTCATCTTGTTTATTCTGTTTTTCGTTCCTCTGTTTTCCACTTCATACATTTCTGTGATACATTTGAACACTTTTACAGTTAAATTTTTATGTGTATAGTGTTTTCGAGCATAAACCTTTATATAGTTTTTAAGGGATTATTCTAGGCATACAATATATTATGCATACCTAATGCATAACAGTATACCACTTTGAGTGAACATTGTACCACTTTCAATGAAATATAGAAATCTTATCTTCATTTAGGTTTGTTTACTGCCCCCTCCTCCTATAAAATAGAGTTGTCTTAGATATTTACTTTACATACATTGATTACCATAGGAGAGAGACTACGCTTTCATTTTTGGTTCAACCATAAAAAATAATTTTAAAAACTCAGAAGTAGAAGTATAGTCCACCATATTTGCCCACATATTTTCCATTCTGCTACTCTTTCTTCATTCTTGATGCTCCAAATTTCCTCTTGTTATCATTCCTTTGTGTGAATAATTTCCTTTACATTATTTTAGGGAAGATCTGCTGGCAACAAATTTTCTTCTTTTTCCTTCATCTGAAATTGTGTTTATTTCACCTTCAATCCTGGTGGATTTTTTTTTTTGCTAGACATGAATTTTGTGTTTGCAGTTCTTTTCTTCAGTATTTGAAAAATGTTGTGTCATTTTCTACTGGCCTCCATGGTTTCTAATAAGAAATTTGCTGCCATTTGAATAATTTTATCATATAGATAATATGTTCTGTTTAGCAGCTTTCAAAAACATTTTTTTCTTTCATCTTCACGAACTCCATTAATGATATGTTTGGCACGAGTTTATTTGGGTTTATCCTGTTTGGATTCTCTTTTTGAATGTGCAGGTTTGTAGGTTTAAGTCTTTTGCTGAACTTGGGAAATTTTTAACATTTTTTTTTTACACTGGTCATACAGAGATGAAGATGACAAAAATTTCCAACCTCACAGAGAGCAGTCTGGAGGTTTTATAGTAATCTTTGTACTTAACTCCATTCCACATTCCCAATTTTCTTTTTAAAAAAATTATAGTAAAATACACGTAATATAAAATTTATCATCTATTGAGATGATCATGTGGTTTCTGTGCTTTATTCTTTTCATATGGTATATTACATCATTGATTTTCAAATGTGAAAATAATTTCACACTCCTTGGGTAAATCCTATGTAATATTTTTATTTTTCTGCATTTGGTTTTCTAATACTTTGTTAAGAATGTTTGTGTACACATTCATGATTGATATTGGTGTGTGATTTTCCTATGGATCTCCTTGTCTGGCTTTGGTATCAGGTTCTTACTGGTTTCATAAAATGAGTTAAGAAAGGTTCTTTCCTCTATTTTCTTTCTTTTTCTTTTGAGACAGAGTCTCACTCTTTTGCCTGGACTAGAGAGTCATGGCATCGGCCTAGCTCACAGCAACCTCAAACTCCTGGGCTCAAGCGATCCTCCTGCCTTAGCCTCCTGAGTAGCTGGGACTACAGGCCTGTGCCACCATACCCGGCTAATTTTTCTATTTTTAGTAGAGACGGGGTCTCGCTCTTGCTCAAGCTGGTCTCGAATTCCTGAGCTCAAGCAGTCCTCTGGCCTCAGTCTCCCAGAATGCTACCATTATAGATGTGAGCCACTGTTCCTGGCCCCTTTCTTCTATTTTCTGAAAGTGTTTTTGTATGGTTGATATTTGTTATTTAAATATTTTATAGAATTCACTATTGAAGCTATCTGGGCATATGTTTTTCTTTGTGTGACTATTTTCGTAGACCAGTTTTAGGTTCACAGCAAAATGGAGAAGAATATACAAAATATCCCATAAACCTGCTGCCCCAACACATGCATATCCTCCCCCATAGCCAGTATGGGCTCTGGATCAGTTGGTTTGGCACACTTCTGGTGAGTTGTTTACTATTTCTAGGAATTAGCTAACAAGGCAGTCTGTCTAGTCTCAGGAGGGCCCCAGATATCAAAGCATCAAAATACACAAAATAAAAAATGGATAATATGGGTATTTATACAAACATAACCAGGATAGATCAGTGGAACAGAATAGAGAATCCAGAAACCTATAAATATTCAGCCTCCTGATTTTTGATACAGGTGGTATTGTAATTGAGTGGAGGAAATAATGATCTTTTCAATAAAGAGTATCTTACCTGGAATCCACATGGAAAAATATGAACTTTGACATTTACTTCACACAACACACAAAAATTTATTCCACGTAGTATAACAGGTAAAATAAGAAAAATCTGAGAAGAAAGTATAGGAAACATCTTTATTAACTTAGAGTAGGCAAAGATTTTTTAAAAGGAAATAAAAAGTAATAATAAAAAATCAATAAATTGGACTTCATTAAATTAAGAACTTCTGTATTCCAAAAGACACCATTAAAAAAGTGCAAAGGCAACCCATAGAGTGTGAGAGACAATATTTGGAATACATACAGTTGACAAAAGTCTCCTAGTGTAAATATATGAAGAATTCCTACAATCAATGAAAAAGAAAGCTCTTTTTTTAATGAATAAAAGACTTTAACAGATACTTCAACACATGGGATATATAGATAGCTAATTATAACATGCAAAGGTGCTTAACATATTCTTCATCAAATTACATAAAATTAATGTAATGACATAACAAACCTATTAATATCAGAAAACCTAAAATTTAAATGCCTGATAATAGTAAACTTTGGCAAGTGGGGAATGACTCATACTCTGCTCATTGTATTATAAATTGGTATAACCACTTTAGAAAACTGTTTAACAGAATCTACTAAGGCGAACACATATGTATCCTATGACTAAGCAATCCACTCCTAAATATATATGCAATAGAAATGATAACATATGTCCACCAAAAGACACATGCAAGAATGTTCATATCAGCATTATTCAGAATATAGCCCCAAACTGGAAATCACTGAAATGTCCATCAACTGTAGATGAATAAATATATTGTGGTATATTTATACAAAAGAAATGTATATAAATATATATAAACATGTATATTTCTGTATTTTTATAGTCATGCTACAAACAACAATGTGGATAGGTTTCGCAGATATAACGTTGAAACAAGGCAGACTCAAAAGAGTACACTCTGATTCCATCTACATAAAGTTCAAAACCAGGCAAAACGAATCTATCTGCTATAATGAATAATGAAGTCACAATCATAGTTATATGAAAGTCAGTTAGTGGCTGGAAGAGGGCATGACCCAGACTGCTGGGATACTTGTCATGTTTTTTATTTTGATCTAGATTCTAATCACACAGTATGTTCACTTTGTGAAAATTGTGAGTTTTATATAGTATGTAGTTTTTACTTCAAAAGGAAATTTATAAGCAAGTTATCTTTGAAAATAAGAATTAAGATAAATGCAAGAAAAGGACAGAATAGGAAGAAAAAGAAAATCATGTTTTGTTATTTTCTGTAATTTGAATTCGTAAAAAGGTATATTTTCACAGAAATACAGCATACATATAGTTTTAGGCAGGACATATTTACTATCTTTAGAGTTGGAGTTGAGTAGTTTGAGAAGTTGATCATATAAATAAAATGTTTATTCTAAGAGCCAAATTACATCCTTTCTTCCCTACCGACCAGTTCAGCCTCCATGCAGACTGATTTTATTATATCTCTATATCTATCTATCTATCTGAATAAAACCTCTTTCTGGCTTTAGCAACATAAGCCCATGATTTTCTAATGCAAATGAGATGGTGTGGTATGGTGAAAGGAACATCGGCTCTGGAAACAGACTGACCTACTTTTTAAAAAAACAGCTTTATTGAGGTATAATGTATAAGAAAACTGCACATATTGAATATGTACAATTTGATGGATTAAGACATATGCAAACACTCATGATATCATCACCATAATCAAGGTCATGGACATATTCAACACCTTCCAAGCTCCTTTGTGTCTCCCTTTTTTGTGTATAGTAAGAACAGTTAACATGAGATCTACCCTCTTAACAAATTTTTTTTTTATTTCAGCATAATATGGGGATACAGATGTTTAGGTTACGTGTGTTGCCCTTGCCCCCCCTCCCCTCCTAAGTCCAAGTTTCAAATATGTCCATCCTATTGCATGGTGCACATTGCACTCTTTGTGTATGCATATACCCATCCCCTCCTCCCTCCTCCCCCCCTCCCGCCCAACATCCAATAGATGTTATTCTTATATATGCACTTATGTGTTGATCCGTTAATACCAATTTGATGGTGAGTACATGTGGTGCTTGTTTTTCCATTCTTGGGATACCTCGCTTAGTAGAATGTGTTCCAGCCCTTTCC
>CAUYSK010109352.1:0-70293 GCA_963575035.1 Avahi laniger | reverse complement strand
TCCTGGGCTCAAGCGATCCTCCTGCCTCAGCCTCCTGAGTAGCTGGGACTACAGGCATGCGCCACCATGCCCGGCTAATTTTTTCTATATGTTTTTAGCTGTCCAATTAATTTCTTTCTATTTTTGGTAGAGACGGGGTCTTGCTCTTGCTGAGGCTGGTCTTGAACTCCTGAGCTCAAACAATCCGCCCGCCTCGGCCTCCCAGAGTGCTAGGATTACAGGCGTGAGCCACCGCGCCCAGCCCTATTTTCCATTCTTGCACAATATTATTTTGCCTCCCTAAAGATGTGCAATAGAGGCAAAGTAAAAAAAAGAGAGAGAAACCAGGAAGCAGACATGCTTAGCTTCTTTTCTGAACCTAGTTTTCAGTCCCTTGTTGCATTTGTCTTTTCTTTGCAATGGGAACACACCTATCTACAGGCTTGTTTGGAGTAGCATTCAATCAGAAGCAGGAACTAGCTTTGAAGGGTCTTTCAAGCAAAGGTTGTCATATTGCTTCTTAATCTGACTGCCTGATACTTGGGGGACTTTGGGTCACCTCATATTTCTAAGGGACTCTAACACTTCTGCGCGGGAACAGGGAGTGGGGGAAAGTGCCTGACTGCTAAGCTGGATTTGAGAATTGGACCCTGGCTGCACATAAACCTTGGCAATCCATTGGTTATGGGATAATCATCCTGTATTTACCCTGCCCAACTAAAACCTGGGAGGTAGCACAACAAATTGGTTAAGAGTGGGGCTTGTAGAATTTAAGTCTCAATGTTGCTGCGTACTGTGTAGTATTGGACAAGTTATTTAACTTCTTTGAGCTTTGGTTGCTTACTTAAAATAACATCTATCTTAGCGGTCTGGCATGAGAATTAAATGACACAGTTTGTGGAAGGAAACAACTTGGCCCTGGCATGCAGCAAGCACTCTGTGCATGCTAGTTGCTGTGAGGAACCAGTACACATGCGGAAACTGGAAAAGTAGAGCAATGATCTGAATCTGTCTATGCTGCCCTAAACCCAATAACCGGTGGGTTTTGGATTTTATTTATTTCCTAGTTTTCATCTGGATGTTTTGAATACCCAGCCTCAGTGTTTTCAGAACTTCTGTCTTCAGAAAATAGGGCAGCGTTGTTCAGAATTGTTCGTCTTGAAATACACAGGCTGTAGTCCTTGTTGCTGCTCTTAGGTTGCTCTCGAATCAAACAAGGAGTAAAAATCATCCTCACACTGTGTGTTGAAAAACTGAATTTTGAAGATACAAAGCTGGGCATGGCTCTATGTGCCCACCATGAAACACACTGGTCTGGCTCAGCCCTCCTTCTCCTTGTCTTCTGCAAGAAACAGCTGAGACTGTGGCTGCCCGTGGTGGTGGCTAGCGTTTGTTATCAGGCACTAGTTGTGTACCAGAAACTTTGTGCTCTTACCTCTGTAAGGTAGCCATGATTACCATTCCTGCTTTGTGGATGGTGAGATCACAGCCCAGCATGTTTAACTTACTTGTCCAAAGTCACGAAGCCAGGAAGTAGCAGAGCTGGGATTCATACCCAGCTCAGTCAGGCCTCAGCACCCCCATGCCAACCGCTTGGTCACACTGTCTAACAGAAACTCCGGCTTAACGAAGAATCTGTTTAGCAGAGGGGGCGAAGTGTTTCATTTATCAACGAGGGCCCATGAACACCCATGGAGGGGTCACGGCCGTGGTTCTTGTGCCCAGCTGCCCAGCTGAAGCACCTGAGGAGCCTAAACTTGAGATGCCTGGTCCCCACTCCCTGGGGCTTTTGATGCACTTGGTCTAGGATGGAGCCAGAGATTTCCAGGTGATTCTGACAGGCTTCTAGGCTTGAGAACCACAGGGGCAGAAGGAGAAGGCTGGGAGGGATTTAGCACGTTTCTTGTAGTGAGGAACGTTTCCATTCCCTCCTTCCTAGGAAGGGCTGATTCCCATTCCGGGTGGCATAACTTTATCTCGCCATCTCCATTTACAGAGTGTGGGCAGTGGAGCTTGACAACAGCGCAGGGTGTTGGGTGGATAAACAGCTCATAATGTGCATTTAAATGGAAAGCATTGGGATGAAGCGTTCCTGGGGCTTGAAGTGACCCCGTTTCAGTTTCAGTGTAGGGGTGCCCTGGGCCACATCCTAAGCAACTCTGAATCACCAGTAATCACTGGGCAGCAAGGGGTTAGTCCCGTGAGGCCACTGTGTGGGGTGCCTGCTCACACAGCTGGAGGAAACTGGGGAACTCTTGTTGCCCCATCCTTGGGTTGAGGAACAGTGCGAGCGGATGCATAATTAGAACCATTAACTGGCTCTCAGTATGGAGAATGAGATTTGTGGCTCCTGCTCATGAAGGAAATATGAAACGGTAAACACACTTCCAGTTACGGATTGGGCTAAACACGCCATTAAACTGAATGCTAATGGCTGCCTCCTGTTCCCTTTGAACATTTCACCGTGGCAACCAGCAGGCGACCTTTTCTACCTTCTCTTTGATCTTCCCATAATTCTCCTCTGCTGTGGTTTTTTTTTGGATGCTAATGGGCACATGCCAGAAATAGTAGTTAGAAAGAGAGTTAGAATTTAATGACAGCAACAGGCAAGAGCAAATTAGGCTGGAGTAGTTTTCCAGCTCCTCACGCTGTCTGCTTGCAGGATGTGACAATCTCAGGTACGGAGAACAGGTTGAGACAGACTGAGATGAACATCTCTAATGGATGTGAGTGTCTCTAATATACTGAATGCTAAAGGCATCAAGCATGACTTTGAAGCTTGGTCACTAACTTGTGGGAGCAGCATAACTTAGGGTTTAACAGCAGGAGGCCGGGAGTTTGACATACTTGGATGTAAATCCTTTCCTGTTGCCTAAAAGCCATGTGACCTTGGCTGAGTAACTTTTCCCTCTCTGTGCCTAAATGTCCCCATCCATAAATTGAGGATGATAATAACCACTGCCTCATAGGGCTATTGAGGGGTGGGGTGGTTAATGAAACATGGGCATAAAGCTCTCAGTACAGTGCCTGGCACTGAGTAGGTCCCCCGTGATCAGTGGCCGTTCTGATGATCATGGTGTAAATAACAACGTGCTGGGTAACTTCAGGCCAACGACTTCCCTGAGCTTCAAACCCTTCATCTGTAAAAGGCAAACTAATCACAGTACTTGAGTCTTTATTTGTTTAAGGCTCTAGCTAAGGACTAAATGATGAGAACTACCAGGCACAGGGGCTTGGCGCACAATAAGAGCTCGAGGAGGACTTGCTGAATGAATGGAAAAAACAAAGAAATAAACGCTATGCCAGCTGAAGAAGCTCAATCCTCAGACCCAAAGTGTTTACTATTAGACATGGAGGGAGAAAAATACAAATGGCCCTGGAGTCTTTGTCAGTGACGTTTTTTTAGTCGCCCAAGATGTCCCATTGCTTCTCCTTGTTGCGCCCGTTCCTCCCAGCCCGTATCAAGACTGCGTGCCAGAGAGGAGAAAACCTGATGCTGACCCACGTAGACGAGATCCCAGGGTTCCCAGCATGGCCCCAGACAGGAAGGGTCACAGGGGGCAGCGCCGGCCTGTGGGTCCTCTCCAGCCCCTGCCCTGGGCCCTCGAGTGGCCAGTGGCCTCCCCTTGCGCCCCACACCCTCCTTTCCCATCCAGTGTCCCCTCCTGCCTTGTTCCCCAGGGCAGTGACTCAGATCTGAAATTGCCTCTCCTTCCGCTGCCAAACTCCAGCTCTCCCTGGGAGAAAACGACCTGGTAAAACAGTCGCTGAGATAACTGCTGAGTCAGCCACTCTCACGGGGGTAATTGAAACGTCTTTTAAATGGCATTTGCGGTTTTAATTTCTAATTATAAACATGATACATGTTTATTTTAGAAGACTTGGGGGGAAAAATCTGGGGAAAGAAAACAAGGATGCAGAAGAAAATAAAAATTCCAAGGCCCAGGCCACAGGCCAGGCTAAATTGATTAGAATTTCTAGAGGTGGGATCCCTCTGCAGGGTTATTTTGTAAAGTTTTCCAGATGATTCTAGTGTGCAGGTAAGGTTGAATCACCAATGTAGAGACACCTGCCAATAATACTTCGAAGTATTTCTTTTACTTTCTATTTTGATATTCAGGTGGTACTGTACCTATTATTTATAACCTGATTTTTTTTGGCCTAGCAATATATTATGAACATCTTTCTGTATCATTAAATATTCTTTGAAAACATGATTTTTAAAAATGACTATGTAATTTTCCCTCTCTTGGATGCACACAATTATTTTTAGTCAATAATCCATTATTAGGCTGGCCGCGGTGGCTCACGCATGTAATCCTAACACTCTGGGAGGCAAAGGTGGGGGGAATCGCTTGAGGCCAGGAGTTTGAGGCCAGCCTGAGCAAGAGGGAGACCTCGTCTCGACTAAAAATAGAAAAATTAGCCATGTGTGGTGGCACGTGCCTGTAGTCCCAACTACTCGGGAGGCTGAGGCAGGAGGATTGATTGAGCCCAGAGATTTGAGGTTGATATGAGCTAGGCTGACACCACCACACTCTAGCCTAGGTGACAAAGCAAGACTGTCTCAAAAAACAAACAAAAATCCATTATTAGACATTTTTCTAAAATTTTTCCAATTAAAACAATACTAAGATGTACTTCTATCTCTGATGATTTGGTTAACATATAGCATTTCATCGCATGCTGGATACTATTCTAAGGTATTCATATATTTCATTTAATCCTCACAACCAGCCTATGAGAAAGGTACTAGTATTTTCCCCATTTTAGCAATAAAGAAACTGAGGCTCAGAGAGGCTAAATCATGTGGCTGGTAAATGGTGGAGCCAGTCCATGCTCTGAAATTAAAATTGCTGAGTTGAAAAAGATGAATATTTTCAAGCATTTTGAAATACACTGCCAAGTGACCTACCAGAGAGGCTATAAGATTAACTTCTCACCAGCAGTGTATGTGAGAGTGTGGGGGTCTCCGAATTTGAAATGAATTCCATAACCCAATGGAATACATCAATTTAAAAGTTTTCCTATTGTATGTAAAAAAATATTCTAGAGTGAGATTTAAAAAAATGATCTCCAATAGTTGTATAGCATGGCGTTATAGTTTGTAAGTGATGTCCCAAGCATCAGACAGGGTGTTGTTTTCATAGAGGTAGGGAAGAGGACTGCCCAGAAGTCTTCAGTTTGTGCCACACTGTGGCCTGCTCTGTGGGGTAACCCTAAGACTATTCCTGAGCATTTGTTCTCTCTCTCTCTCTTTTTTTTTTTTCACTTCTTTTTCTGGGAAAATGCTTTCGGTGAGACAGAGAAAAGAGATAGATACTTCCCAGTGCAGTCATTCATGGGAGAGGCACTGTCGGAGGAGAGATGGCATTGTCAGAGAGACATTTGTTGGGATTCTGATGTTTTACAGAAAGGCCTAAAGCCCCTTCCCCTGAAGGAATCTGACTCAACTCCCTCCGGCTGCTCATGGGAATGTATGGAACTGATGTTCCGGGAGCCCTGGTGGAGGGCAGAGGAGCCCTGAAGGCCAAGAGGTTGGAGGATCCCAGGAAAGAGAAGGAGGAGATCGGCAAGAGAGAAGGGACTTCTGGGAGCCCCCTGGGGGGCCGTGGTGGGCTGAGGTGCCTCCATGAGAAACATACACAGCTCTGTGCACCACCTCCTGGTTTCTGAGAGCATTGTCAAGTCTAGTAGTTAGCGTGGTCATTATCTTTTCTCTTCCGAAAGAGAACTGTAACTACCCAAGACTTCCTGTCATCTCCTCACCCACTACATAAACACTGATACTACCAACATTTCTGAGGGATTTCCTGTTTATAGGGGGAAAGCAAAAGAATTTCTCTTGACTGTGAACTCCATTCTTTTTTTTTTTTTTCTTTTAATTATAATCAGTGGCTCTGGCAGGTCACAATTTTCATTTCCATTTACAGGGCACCCCATTCTATTGATTGAGGCTTTGATGGTAATTGTGTTAGTGAACTGTTAGTGAACTGCCTTTTGGTTGCTAGCTACAGAAACCCAATTCAAACTTTCTTAAGTGAAAAAAGGGGAGAGTCTGGGAAGGAGAGCAGGTATGGCTGGATTCAGAGTTTTGAAGGATGTTTCTCTCTCTCTCTCTTTCCATTTCTCTCTCCATCTCTCCTCTGGACTGGCCTCACTCTCCTACTTGGGCATAGGCTCCCCTCACATGGCCAGGGGAGATGCCTTCCCTTGGATTTTATGTATGGGTGCTGGGAGAGAGAAATCACCCTCTGCCTAGGTAATTGCTAATCTGGGTGGATGAAGCCTGAAGACTCATATGCCTGTCTCTCGCGTGATCCCAACTGTACAACCTAGTGGAGAGAGAGGACTGTCTCTCCCAGAATCCATCCATCAGTCCCAGAGAGATGGACTGGCTGGCTTGACTTGAGTCCCATCGAATCAACTGACTACTGTACCCAGCAGAATGAAGTATCATAAGTGGCCAGACCATTTATATGACAACCCATGTAGTCAGAAGTGGCATCTGTGGCCTGAAGAAAAGGGTGGAAAAATAGTGTGTCAGGAAGACAAAACTCACTAAGAACCTTGTTGTAGTTCAGACTTAGGTTTTCCCAGTCCAGAGTTTCAGTTGGTCCAGTTCACTTGGATTTTTATTTCTGTCATTAATGGCATGTTCTTTCTAGCACGTTTCTATCTGCAAATAAGATAAACATTTGTTTTAATTAAAGTCTGTTCTTTTTAGACGCTTCGGCTTCAGTCATTGCTTCCTTGTGCTTTTAAAACATGCAGGTATCATATTTCCTGCCAAACTTTTTGAATACGGAGGTCTATGTACTTTTGAAGCCTCCATTTCTCAACCAGTTATTTACTGTAAACCCCTTCAAATGTCAGGTCTGGCCATACTCTTCTGCCGAAGCTGCTGCTTGCAGGCCACTAATGACCCCTGGGTTCCCGAATCCCTCATCCTTTGCTGGCCGCATTCTCCTGGCTGCTGCAGCATTCCGTGATGGGCAATATTAACTTTCCGGCGCCGTCTCCATTTTGGGAGCAAAAAATGTCCTCATAAGGGACCCAAAAAAATTGTTTTCCTTCTTGGCACTTCTGCCCTTTTGGACTGTCTGGTTTTGTTCTCCGTCTATAAATAGAGGAGGGACTCATTGTTCACCCCTCACCCCCCACCTTTCAGCGGGGCTATATTTTGCTTTTGGAAAGCAGAACGGACTTGTGGAATCAGGCAAATTTGGGTTCACATCCTGGCTCCAGTGCTGAGTAGCTAGGGGGCTGTCAGTGAGGTTTTTTTTGGTAACTTCTCTGAGCATCATTTCCCTCTCCTGTAAATGGAGGGAAAAACAGTGCCTGCCTCAGAGGGCAGCTATACAGCTTCGCAGCAAGGCCCAGCACCTGATAAATGCTCAATAGACGTGAACTGTCTTCCTCCCTCAAAGGTACGTGGTTTGTCCCTTGTCACTTTAGGTATGAGTTCTGTGCTGACTCACCACTTCCATAAAAATTGTCAGTCCATTAAATATTTTCAAACATATTAATGTCTTCCATATTCTAAAGAAGCTGGCTATTAGAAACAATCCTAAAACTACTCTTTGGTAAAGGCCTTCCCTACTTTTTCTTTGAATAAAAATAGCTTTTCCTTTTATTATTCTGGTGTAACAGACATCTCTCCCTGCCTCCTCCCCTCCATCCTGTTCAACATCCACTCCACTTCCTGTGGAAAGAGCACGCTCCTTTGGGGGAACTGTCCTTTTTCCACACCAGGGCTCTGGTGGGCTAAGGGGTGTCACGTGACTAAGGCTTGACCAATCATGGCATCTCATGCCTCTTACCTCAGCGATTGGCTCAGGAGTGACCACATGACCCAAGTTTGGTTTACTGGTGCCCTTCCCTTGAATTTTGCGTCGGCACTGGGAGAGAGAAATCCTCTTTTCGTTGGGAGTTGATAAAGCCTGGAGCTGCCCAGGGCAGGTCTCCTGCTGTGTGGATAAAGCTCTTCTATGTTAGGGAAGAATGAGTCCAACACACGGAGAGAGGCAGAAGAACACTTTGAAGAAGATCTAAGATACGGAGTGAGATGGGGTGTGGGAGGAAGGAGAAGGAGAGAGAGAATATCATCATTTAGTTTCCTGAGAACAACTGTAGTCCTGTAGATAGAAGCCAGTAAATTCTGATTTTTCCTTAGGCCAGATTGGGCCTATTCCTTGAATTCAAGGACCCTAATAAATTCATTGGTTTATTTCAAGTAACGGTTATCTTATAAGCGAGAGTTGTGTATGTATCACAACGAAATCCCAACAGCTAGTCTCAGTTGCTAATAAGGGGCTGAGTCATACACTGAATGTCTATTAGGAGCAAAACGATCTGGGATGACAAAGCTGTTTATCGCTGCAGCCTAGCGTAGTGCTTGGCACACGGAAGGCCCCAACATGTATTTGGAGGATAAAGTAAGGTACGAGAGGGGATCTGGTTGGTCCAGTGAGTCAGTCACCAGCCTGCACAGATGAGTCCCTGCGGCTGGACCATCAGCTGCCACGTTGGCCCACATCCTGGCTCTGTATGGCTCACCCACGGTCAGGCCAGCTGTGGGTGGAGAGCCGCAGTACAGATAGTAACCTCCTTTGCATAAAGAATTTTTAAAATTTGACCATGAGTATGGCAGGCCCTCTTAGTTCCCGGGGGAGTGCAGACTAGCGGAGGAGTGCTTGGCTTGGCTTCTTCAGGCTACTGGAGTCCTCCCATTGGAGCCCTCAGCGGAGAGCTGGGAGAGCTGCAGGGGAGCTCCAGAGAACACCGAGCTGTCCTGCTGAGGGTCTCCACTTGAGTTTCCCTCCAGAGGGGAGCCGTGACCCCGGACAGAGGGGAATTCTGGGAAACCGCGGGAGCCTGAAGCTACTGCCAGGGAAGGGGCTGACTCCAGAGCGACTGGCCGGGGCCTGCTGGTGAGAAACACTCCTGTGCCATGGTGAGGCGACCCCAGCGTGATCCCAGCCTCTGCTGGGGATGAGAGCCTAAGGAAACAACAACATTCTGTGTCAGCCTGGCCCTGGCTGTGTCCCCAGGCCTTATTCCCACTGTGAGCTGACACTGGCTGGGCGTGGGGGCCTCTTATCTCCTCCTTGAGGGCCCCAGGGCAGCGTCTATTCTCAGCCTGTGGAGGCTGCCCTGAGAGTGTAAGGAAAGCAAACCAAGCCCTGAGGAGGACAGAGCCCAGTTGTTCAGTCTTCCAGGGGACTTGGCTCTGGGAGGTTGGTGTTTGAAGTTGATTTTAATCTTGGCTTTGTCTAGGTGGCAACAGGATTAAATGGGGTGTGATGAGCTGTATATGCAGGGGCACCGGGTAGGGGCCTGGAGGCTTAGAGGGTAGCCCCAGCTCTTTTTCTAAGGAGCTGTTGGTGTCTCTGGGCCGCCTCAAGGTGAGTTGAGGAGGATAGTTGGGCCATGTGCTCTTAGAGGTTCCTTCCAACCTGAGTAATCCCCACCTCCCGTCAGATTCTTGATCTCAATTCACTTGCTCTATTGAGATAACCAGTATGGAAAAGGTGGGCCTCACAGTTAACCTTCTTTGTAGGCAGCAGGGGATGGATGAGAAGCAACATTATTCCACACAGAATGACAGCAACAGTAATCATTACAGTAATGAGAATAACAAAACAACCATGTTGGAAACTATTCACTATAAGCCAAGCACTCTATTAAGAATTTTCTGCATGTTACCTTATTTAATCCTTTTCAGCACTCCTTTGGGGTGGATATTATAATGCCTGTTTTGGAGATGAATCTATCGAGGTACACAGAGGTTTGGTTACTTGCCCAACATCTCACTGTTAAAAAGTAGCAGAGCTGGGATTTGAACCCATGCTCTGCTTGATTCTAAAGACTCTGTTCTCATCTACTCTGTTATCAGGTGGGAGAGTGGTGCCTTCTACTTTCTGCTGTGAAAGCACAGACACATAGACATAGCAATTGTCCACCACTACAGCCAGCCTGGAAGACAGAGTTGACTGTTCCTCAACTGTTAGTACGTCATAAATCCCTCAAGGATGTGGCCCTAGACTTCATTTTCCAACCCCATCGCTTGCCATTCCCCCACCAAATGTGCACGCCTTCTCCACTCCCTGTTTCTCCACGGGCCATACTTTTCCATGCCTCAGAGCCTTTGCACGTGCTAGTGATCATTCCTGAAACCCTGGTCCTCTCTCCTACTTCTGGCACATTTCTGCTCAGGCAGGATTTAGATGTCGTCTCCTTTTTGAAGATGTTCTCTGATTTCCAAATGGTTAGCCACAACACACTTTCGTTTCTGTCATAGCATGTATCACGTCCTGTAATTATTTGTTTAGTCAACTTTCATTCAATAAATATTTTCCAGGTAACTCTATGTGCTCGACACTGGGTTAGATGCTTGTGAATTTTCTCTTGTCCACTTTCCCTGTCCTCAAGGCACCCAACACAATAAAACTGATAGGGTTTTTGTGGGTTTTGTTTGTTTGTTTACAGAGTTGTGTCTTATTTCCTCTGAATTCCAGATAATGGACAAAGCCGGGTACATAGAATATGCTCAATGGCTATTCGAAATGTGGATCTGCAACCCAGGACTTACCCACCTTTGAATAACTGCCTGTTTCTTTCCTGCATCCTCTGCTAGATCCTTAGATGCCTACGGACAGGAATTGGGTCTTATTTTGCTTTTGTCCCCGTTGCTTGGCACAGAGGAGGAATTTAATACATGTGTATTGAATGAATGATTAGCTGGCAGTATGAGTTCTGGGAGTGAACACGCTACTTCCATAAGCATGGATCACGTACTCACTGTGTGTCTGGCACTGAGATCATTGCTTGGGTGGACACCATGAAGGGTATATACTGTGTAGAACTCACACCCTTAGAATCCTGAGCATCCAGTGACTGGGCTTGTGCACACCAAGTAGCAAGAGGCACCAGCCAGACATCCACCCTGTCCAGAATCGCTTTCTTCAGAGGGTTCTCTGCCTTTGGAGAGAAAGGAATATGGCCTATGAAAGAGCCCTGAGTTCTTGCAGAGATGATCGCCCGTCTAACTGAATGTGAATCCCAGTAGAACGAAGGACTGGGACGTGTCCCTGTGCCCAGGATCATTGCTCTGATGACTGGAAGGGCACAGAGGGTCGTTGGCTTGGTTCTAATCTGTCCGCAGAAATCACTGTAGTGGGGTGGGAAATGTGTTAACACCTGGCCCCAGAATTCTCTTTTAGGGGGAGAACTGTCTGAAACCCTGAGGGCAAAGTTGGTAGGAGACAAAGTGATAAAGAGAGAACTGATTTTTTTTTTTGCCAAAAATAGGGACTTTGTGTGAGGGGATTTGAAGGAAGAGAGGAAATAGAGGAGGAGAGGACCCAGCAGGGAAAAACTAGAACTTGGAATTTGTGTTGGTGGAACTTGTTAAGAACAGAGAATGTCTAATATTTGATTGTTCATTTTTAGTTGAGTGTGTTAACCTTTCTGTCTCTCCAGCAAAGTCTCCTCTACACACACATGAAGGTGGAGCAGGTCAGATGACCCCCACCTGTGCAGCCAGTGTCCCCCTAGGTCTGTGGTTAGGCCTGAGCGATGCCGCAGCGTGTGGCTGGCAGATGGAGGGGAAAGGAGGGGTGTCGAGAACACAGTTCCTTACCTTCTAGCGCTCGGCCCTGCCCCTTCGTCCACCAGGCTATTTCCCTGACACCCCCAGACCTCCTAGCCTTTGCTTCAGCTGTGCCCTCTGCCTGGAATCCCCTTCCCTTTTTTGTTACCTGTTAATTCATTTTGTTCTTTGTCACTCAAGAGCATGCCTGGGAGCACTCTCTTCTAACTTCCCACTTCCCGGAGGGCTAGGTGTTTATCCTCTATGTGTACCCTTATGCTATTTCATTTAAAATATGTATTGTTTGTAAAAATAGTTAGCATAAGCACAGGGCAAAAAGTTCAAGCATGCAAAAAGATACAAAGAGAAAAGTTGGGTCCTCAGAGGCCACCACTCTTTCCTGTGTCTCCTTCTAGAACACACACACACACACACACACACACACACACACACACACACACTTCTGCAGCCGTAGGGCCCACCTTATCAGACTCCCAGCACTCAGAGGGCAGGGCCTCCTTGTTTGCCTCTGGGGTGCTGGCCACTAGGACAGCCCGGACCCCTGCACAAGTTCAGCAACTGACTGCAAAGAGCCATGTTCTTGCACAAGGAGAAGCGGGGGCGGGGGAAGGGGGTGGATTCTGTCTGAGATCACTTGGTGCCGCGCTCTGTGATCTACGAGCTGCTTTTAATTTCCTGTGCTCGGCCGCTGGCAGCCTGATGAAATGAGGCAGATAGCAGGGCTTCAGATCTAGCCCTGCCTGGCCGGGGCTTGTCTGCTCGCTGCAGGGTTACAATCCCCAGACCCTGAAAAGAGAAGAGCTGAGTGCACCCCCTCAATCCACCCTTCTCCAGCCTCCTTCTGGGCAAGAGAAGAGGCAGAAACGAAGCTTCTTGGCAACCTCCGTGGTTCCTAGGGTGGTGGTTCCGAGTTCACCGCTTGGGCTTTGGGGTCAGACAGAGATGGTTTGGGTCCTGGCTCTGTCGCCTCCTGGCTGTATGACTTTGAGGCAAGTTCCCTTAACTCTCTGAGCCTCAGTGTCCTCAACTGTACGTGGGAGCCATTAGTGGAATCTACTCCATTGAGTTCTTACGAGGATTCAAAGAGAACAAATTCGGTGTCTGCGGCCAGGTGCCTGGAATCTAACTCGTGCTGAGTTGGTGGCAGGTCTCATTGTTCTATTTGCCATGTGGTCACCAGGATCAGCTTTCAGCAAAATGGTCCAGTTGGTGACTTTTGTCTTCTGTCTTCTTTCCTTCCAGGTACTGAGTGGTCTTATGTTTCCTCACCTCTTCTGGTAGGGACAGCAGTCACTCCTCTCCTGCTGCTGCCATCGCTATTGCTGCCGCCACCGCCACCTCCCGTGGACTGGGGTGTACCCTTAATGTGGGGTGCACTGGCTCATCTTTACAGCCAGCATTATCCCCACTTTGGAGCTGAGAAAACAGAGTCACGGAGGGTCAAGGTGATGCCCCCCAGGTCATGGAGTGAACAATGAAAGCCACCATGGGACAGAGACAATGGAGTGTCTCTATCACTGGGTTGGCATTTTCAAAGTGGTCTTCAGAAAGAAGTCAGAGCCCAGTCCGAAGGAATTAGTTGATCACAAGAGCAAGTCAAGCTTCCTTGACAGGCTTGGGGAAGAAGGAATTTTGTTGGGGGACAAGGAATACCTTCCTACTACTGTTAAAGAAATAAAACAAAGGCTACTACCTACTCCACCTGAAATTAAGGTCAGCCCTCTCATGGAAGCCTTCTCTCATGGAAGGTGTCCATGAGAGAACAGTGCCAAATTCCTTGCTGCATTTCACAAAACAGGCAACAGGGTGGACGTTCCCTAAGAATTCTACTTCCTGATTGCATGAGATCGTTTAACAAACACAGACTCTCCCCCAGTCTTAAAATCTAAAGAAAACCAAAGACCTTGTCCCAGCTTGCATGATCTACCTACCACTGCAGGGTACTCAGCCTCCACCCTGAGCAGCTGCAGGGCTTTCCGCCGCCTGCAGGTGTCGCTGGCGGCTACTGGCCTGCCTGGGGCTTGGCAGGTGGCAGGGCCAGGAGAAAGGATGGGTCAGGAGAGTAGACGCTGGAGATTGCCCCCAACGTGACACATTTTTTAGCTCCATGGACTCTTTAGGGGTAAACAACTCTGTTCTTTTTACAGAAAGGGTGCCCAGGAACGGGACATGACCAGGCTTAGTTTCTATATCCATGGTCAGTGGACCGACCCGCCCAGAATTTAGTGCGCCTGAAGACATTTCTTGAGTGAGAATAATCAGGGTGCTGGATATTGTGACAGTTCACATCACTGTTAATCAAGGGCTTCCACCTTCCTTCCTCTTCCCTTCCTTCTGCTGCCTTTTCTCCTCTGCCTTCCCCTTCATCGCTCCCTCCTTCCCTTCCCATTTGGTCTTCACGGCAACTGTGCCAGTTTCCAGCATTTTAAAGGTGAGTAGCTGTAGCTTGGAGAGAGGACATCACATACCTGAAGTCTCACCAAGATGAGTGACAGAAAGGGGACTGAGATGCCCCCAAATACCCCGATGAGATGCTCTACCACCTTGGTGGGGCAGTACCAGCTCTGTTCCTGATTAGCCGTAAGTCCTGGAGCAAGTCACTTTGTCTCTCTGTGCCTCTGCCTCCTGGTCTGTAAATAGGATAGTAGCAACGGCTACCTCAAGGGTGAGAATTAAAGTGTCTAAGGTCCTTATCAGAGTACATGGTACTTATCAAGTGCTTGATAAAGGTCACCTCTGTGCCCTACGTCCTGACAATCCTCAACATTGTCATCAGAAAGATTGTGTGCACTCTAACTGATGCTATGTGTTGGATTTGAGCTTATTTCATGCTTTGTATTGTAAAAAATTTAATTTCCAACACAAAATAAAAAGCAATCCATTTTTCACCTGTTGAAGATGTTAATACCGGTGCTGATGCACGTGTGGTATTAACGAGACAGGCGCTCTCGTGGGGATTGCTGCATTCACACAATGCCAGCCAGGGGCACCCCACCAGCCACTAGGGATGCACAGTGAGGTGAGCCTGGCTCGTGCACCAGGGGGAGGGATGGAACTTGGTGTTAACTTTGGGAAGGCCAACTTTGGAGGCATGCATTAGATGCTCTAGAATGTTCAACTTGAGGCAAAGCAGGAGAAGCAAAGCCCCAGTGTCTAAAACGGCAAGAAGTAATCTGTAGGGATGTGGACAAAGCAGTGAGCCTTCTTCAGGGGGTGTCACTGAGACAGGGGAAAGGAACTGAAAATGCTTCACCCACGTGTGGGCAAGTGGAGAGGGAGAGGTTCAGATGATTGCTAGCTGAATATTGAGTGGAAGAGTGACGCCGAAAAACTGGACACCTTAGAAACAACCTGCCAACCCTACGTGGATGACTCACAGATCCCTCAAACTTACCTGTACTCTTGATTCCATCCCACGCTGTTAACTTATGCCCATCCATCGAACACATTTTCATTGGCTCCATAAAGATGACCAACACGCCCTCCTCACAAGGCAATGTGTGCAGTAAAACAGAGACCTCACCTCAAGTGGTTAGCACATAATAAGTGCCCCAAAATGGTAGATCTTCTTATGGGGGAGGGGCTTCTTGGGCCAGATTCCTTCACTATTCCTTTGATACTGACTAGAAGATAAGAGTGCTGTCCTCATTCAGTCATTAGTCACCTATCCTCATTGGCTCTGTTGTCCTGGGTAAGACATTTAGTGCCTCTGAGACTCAGTTTTGTCATCTGTGAAATAGGAATAATAGTACCTGCTTTTTAAGATTGTTCTGAATATTAATTGAGATAGTGCATAGAGCACAGGGAGTGATGTCTGTCACATAGTAAGTGCTCAACAAATGGTAGCAGTGAGTTCCTGTTATGATTGTTCCATCTTGCTGCCTCTCTGGGAGGTGGTTTATTTCCACCAACTGCCACCTCTGGTGCCACTCATTGGTTTGATTGCTGCAGTTTGCCACCTCTAGGGTGAGGACTAAACTTCAATACCCTCTATGCAGCAAGGAAAATGACGACAGGCATGCTGGGAGCATTTCCTCTTGCACTTTGCTTTGGCTTATTGCTGTTTTGGAGCTGTGTGCTGCATGCTTTTTGCAGATGAAGCCATTGCCACAGCAAGATTGGGACTCCATGCGCAGGGTGACTGGCCCTAAGTTCTCCACCTCATTGTTTACTTTGGCACTGGGAACATTGGAGGGGAGCTGCCATGGTTGCATTTTTCAGAGCAGCAAAGAGAAGAGAAAACAGGGTGGCTCTTGACAACTTCCTTGAGCTCCAAGGGAAAGAAACAGAAACAAGAAACATGAGTAACAACACGAAAATGAGACTGGAGTGTGTTGGAAGGAGCTGAAAGCCTTTGCCGCACGCTTCGGGAACAATAAGCAGTTCCTGATTGGCTGCCTAGGGTGGGTGTCCTGTGTTAGCAAAGGCAGGTAGAATTTCACCTAGGGCACCTGGGGTGGGGGATAGAAAGAGAAAGTGGTGACATCTATGGTAGACTCTGAATGTTTTCCGGATGCAACCCTCTCTTCACCCCACAATTCAACTTTCAATGACGTCTGCATTAATCTCCAGGTTTTGAGAATTGAGTTTTTTGGGGGGGACCGTAGCAGAGCGCTGAATGCAGACTCAAGGTTAACATTAAGCATGAGCAGAGGCGGCCAGAGGGGACCTGCGCAGACTGATCAGCACTGTATGAAAATGCAGTGCCCTGCTTACTGATAGATCTCACCTTCCACCTGAAATAAAAATGTTATTTGGAGAACCCTCAAATTACTCTCTTAGTGTGAATTAATAAGAAACACTGGTTGGCATAAACTTCCTCCTACCCTTCCCCTCCAGAAAGAGAATCCATCACTGCACAGCTGAAGACAAATCGAGGGGAGATTACATGGGATCTTTCCTGATGGGAAGAAGAAGAAAGAAAATTTTCCTTAAGGTTAAAGAGACAGAAGAAGCTGTTGATACCTCAAGACTGGTGTTCCTTTTATCTACTTCTGCTTTAAAAACTGCCCCGGCTTAAAACAACATTTATTTTGCTCACGAATTGGCAGTTTGGCCAGGATTCGGCAGGAACGGCATGTCTCTCTCTCTCCGCTCAGCTGGGGCAGCTGGAGTCTGGGGCTGGAATCTTCCCATGCGTTGCTCACTCACACGCCTTGCAATTAATGCCGGCTGTCAGCGGGGCCCTCGCTGGGGCTGCCGGCCAGAACACCTACACCGCTCCACAAGGCCTGGCCTCCTCCTCTCCGCGTGGTGGCGACGGTCCAGGGGTGAGCATCTGGGGAGAGAATCAGACAGAAGCCACGTTACCTTTTCTGCCCGAACCTGAGAAGTCAGACAGCATTACTTTGAGCGCATTCTATTCTTTAGAAGTGAGTCGCCAAGGGCATTAGTTTGCTCGGGCTGCCATAACAAAGTACCTTAGCGTGGGTGGCTTAAACAACAGAAATTTATGTTCTGTTCTGGAGGCTGGAAGTCTGAGATCAAGGCATTAGCAGGGTTGGTTTCTTCTGAGGCTTCTCCCCTTGGCTTTTGGATGAACAGCTTTCCTCTGTGTCTGCACACGGTCTTCCCTCTGTGTATGTCTGTGTCCTAATCTCTGCTTCTTATAAGGACACAAGTTGCATTGGATTAGGGGCTCACCCTAATGGCCTTATTTTAACTTACACACCTCTATAAAGGCCTTATCTCCAAATACAGTCACATTCTGAGGTACTGGGGGTTAGGACTTCAACAATTAATTTGAGGTGCGGGCACAGTTTAGCCCGTCACACCCAGGCTAGCCCATATTCAAAGGGAGAAGAATTAGCCTGCATTTTTTGATGGGAGGAATATCAAAGAATTTGCAGGCATATTTTAAAACCCCCACAACCGGATATGTGGCAGGGGTCTGAGCAAGTCCTGTATTTGACAGGGCTCTATGCTCCACCGCCACTCAGCATCCTCAAAAGGTTGTGAGATCTCTGAGAACAGCTGGATTGCGGCTTTCTGAAAAGACCCAGCAGGTTTCAGGGGTGAGCAGCATGATCCAAGGAGCTGTGGGTTTCAACAATCGGCATCAGCAGTGAACTCACTCAAGAAGAACTTTCTCCCATTACCCAATCTCCAAATAAGATCCTGGATTCTCCGTGTGAATTTAGGGGTAGAAGGGCTCTCAAAATCATGACTGAGATTGAATTTACCACCAACCTGGTGAGAGCTTAAGAGTTAGATTTATTGGACTGGAAGAAATGTGATGTTCTTTCTCAGTGAGCTGGGAAGCAAAATTCATACCTATTCCCTGGGGCCAGGCATCTATGGGTTACAGTAGGATATGTGTTATGTCAACTGCTCACTTCAGATAACTCTTTGCATTGCTTCCCCCCACTCCCCCAGGAACAGTAAAATAGAGAGAGCTTGCAAGTCACCACCTCTGTTCTGACAAACCATCTGTGATTCCAAACAGCTGTGGTGACTGGTGCATCTCCCCCTTGACAGCTACTTCCATGAAAATTGTTTTAAAAACCAAATTAAAATAGCATTTTTAGAGGCAGGCTAGGCTGGACAGTGGAGGGCAGTTTAGGAGGAGCTGATCCTGGGCAGAGGCAGACCCCTGGACAGGGTGGATGTGCCCACCCCACCTTCTACCCCATCCACAGCATCCTTGCCCACAGAACATCAATGTTCATTACTGCCCATTTTCTACTTCTTGAAATACCACCAATAAAAGATTCAGTGAAGTTGATATGTTTCTCTGGAAGGTTTAAGGGGTGATCAGTTGATTCATTAATTTTGTATCAGGATATTTTGGTTGAATCGGGGTCATTATTTACTCCTCTGTTAGTAAGAGGGGGCCTTTCTTTCTGTTGAGGAGAGATGGATGAGCTATTTGCACCTATATTTTAGGAGCACAGTGGCCTTCTGGGAGGATAAAGACAAGAACGCCAACTTAAATCTCTTGTAGATTCTGTTCGTAGTTATGAGGCCTGTAGTGGCCTCACCAAGGTCAGATTGTAAGAAGAATGATGAGGCCCCAGAAAGATAATTCTCCACAAGGGTAAAGGAGAGTCGGCCACCAGGCTGTCCTTGCACCAAATGTGGGAAGCGAACAGAGGTGTCATTCTGATCCATGGGAGTAGCTGACTCAGCACCCGTCGTAGCACCTTCACAACAGGTGGACCAACACAACCTTCCACCCATCCTGTTTCAGCCTTGCGTCATTGCTAAGTCTCTGGCTTCAGAAAGGACAAACAGGGCAAGCAAATGCCATCTGAAGTGGGTAACCTCATTGCCTATTCTTTCCCTATCCTACCAGTCTCCATAAAGCAAAATATTAATAAATGCGACTACATAAAAATTAAAATGGAAGCAAATTCCACAGTCAAGAGACAAATGATAAAGTGGTACACAATATTAGCAACACACACAAGAGACAAAGAGATAATTTCCTTATTTTACAAAGAGCTCACACAAATCAATAAGAATAAATATGAACAGGCCAACCGAAAAATGGGCAAAGGATATGAAAGGTGGTTCTCAGGAAAACAAAGGCAAATATCCAATAAATGTATGAAAAGATGTTCAATTTTCCTCAAATTAAAGATATGCAAATCCAAACAACAAGGTGCCATTTTTCACCTATCAGATTGGCAAAAATGTAAAAAGTTTGGTAATACAGTCGTTCCTCAGTATCTGCGGGGGACTGGTCCAGGACCCTTGTGAATACCAAAACGCGTGGATGCTCAAGTCCTCGATATACAATGGCATAGTATTTGTGTATAATCTATGCACATCCTCCTGTATACTTTAAATCATCTCTAGATTACTCATACACCTAATACAATGTAAATGTTACGTAAATAGTTGTTATACTGCTTTTTAAAATTTGTATTATTTTTATCGTTGTCTAGTTCTTTTTCTTTTTTAATATTTTCAATCTAAGGTTGGCCAGATCTGTGAATACAAAACTCCATGGAAAGGGAGGGCCGCTGTACTCAGTACTGAGCGAGTGAGGACTTGAGGACTCTCATTCGAAGTCAATGTGCAGATAACAAGACGTAACATTTTAGTTGCACATTTTGGCAGTATCAATTATAATGGTAAATGCACGTACCCTTTGATCCATGGGCGGGAGTTTAATCCACAGATACATTCACAGAAGCACATCAGATTTGGCATACAAGACTGTTCATTGCAACGTTGTTTGTGAAAGGGAAAAACAGGAAAGAGTCATAATTGGGAGAATTATTCCCATTATGGCACATCCTTAAGATGGACTATTATGGAACCATAAAAAAAAAAAAACTTCAGCTGAACTATTTCTAAGCTATTACTCGAGGAAAATGAAGTGCAGAATAGTATGCATTCATTGGTCCCATTTGTGTGACTAAAACAATATACATGCTAGTCTATGTATAAAACATTTCTAGAAAGACTATCAAAAAATTGAGGAATGGGAAGACAAGAGTGAGAGAAGGCAGGGTTACTTTTTGTTTCATATATCCATTATATTCATTTTTTAAACCACGTGCGTATCTTATTTATTTATTAAAAAACAGGTTTAAAGAAATCCCCTTGTAGTAAAATTGCCTATTTATATATCTGTGTTCCATGAGTCTGAACTTACTGAGTAGGGGGTGCCCAGCAAAAGGTCCCCTGTGTGGGATGGGTGACATGGGGTAATTGCCAACCTGATTTATGAGCAGCACATGAGACACTAGAGGGAGACTTGGGGTGCTGAGGCCCTCTCTGAAGAAGGCGGAGCAAAAACAGTGAAATACCTGGGTTAGGATGGAAACCTCGCTGTATTTCTAGCGTAGGGGGACCTCAGAAAACTTGGATCACAAGAATATTTTTTTCTCTTCTGTCTTCCAGCCTCTGCCCAGTTCTGGCTGAAGTTTCAGGTAGGACCGCAGTCTGCAGCGGAAGCTAAATGTGCGTAAAAACAGGGCTTTTCGAGGCATCAGTTCTTGAGCACAGACCCCCAGGGCAAAAGATTGGTCCTTTGACTTATATGCATCCTGTGGTTTGTTTTCCAAGCGGCAGCACTGCCTGCTCAGGGATTCCGCATAGGAGCAAGGCAGCATCTTGGAATGAAGATCCGTGGTGTCGGACCTCGCTTCTGAGCAATGAACACCAGCAGGAAAAGTGCGACTCTGTCACGTTGGTGATCCGCAGCTTCCAGTCTCAGGCCAAAGTGTGTGGCCACAGGAAGAGTGCAATTGTTTCGAAAGAACTCTAATTTTACCTCCAGTTTCTATTCACTGTGGAAATAACACTTTATAACAACAGTTTCCAAACATTAGCAGGCATCAGAGTCACCTGGAAGGCATGTTAAGAGATTGCTGGGTCCCATCTCCAGGGCGTCTGACTCAGTAGGTCTGGGATGGGGTCTGAGAATTTGCAAGTCCCCTAACCATATCAACGCTGCCGGGCTCAGGACTGTACTGAGAACCATTAGTTTACGAGGACACTTTATCCGTTTATTTCTCTCCCGTCAACAACCCTCACATCGTTTAACTATTCTCATGCTCTTTTCTTAAAACTCACCTAAAAATGACGCCTTCATTCATAATCACTAGACCTTGGACCTTTTTCCCGCTTTTCCTTTTCCTGCCATGTCCACTGCCCAAAAATCCCATCTTCTGCGTTGGCAGAAGCCTGCCTGAAAGGGTGTGGAGGGAGAAAACACTGAGCAGGCGAGGCCAGATCCTTTTGTGCAGATAGGGAGAGGACTGGGAGTGCTCCTGTGTTAATTTTTGACTTCTCATAAGACAAGTGGACGTTAATCTCCCATCAGGGGCTCGGCACACCAGCAGCGGGCAGCAGGGGGGAGCTGTGGTCTCTGAATCTCCCCCCGTGGCTGCCTAAGGGTAGGGGCAACAGAGAGTCCTGTGGCCTCATTCCCAGAAGGGAAATTTTGGCAAGAGTAGAGGAAAAGCAATCCAAAGTGTTTGTTTTTAAAAGCACTCGGTGGGGCTGGCTCCCTGTGGAGCCCTATCAGCCCTGCTCGGCCTGTGGCTTCTCTTTCTCCCTTCTCCCCGCCTTGGCTGGGTGGCTCCCTTCATCCTGGGGGCTGGGATCTCAGGCCACACACAGAGCTTATCCCAGAGGGGACCAAGGCCCCTGGGGACACAGGAGCAGAGCAATTCTTTTGCTGGAAAATGATAGGACCTTTCTTTTCCCTCTCCATTTTCCTAGTGGAAAAGAAAGAAGGAAGAAATAAAAGAAGGGAAAGAAGGAATAAAGAGAAGGAAAGGAAGGTAGAAAGGAAGGCGAGAAAGAATCTCGTTTAGAGGTTACCTGGGTTCAACCCTGTTCAAAAAACTGCCCTTCCTCCTTCTCTGGGTGACATTAATCTCCTAGGTAGAAACAGTTCTTGTCCAAATTCAAAAGCACTTTTCCAGAAGGAGGGGGAATTCAGCCCAGCTGTTAAATAAGCTGTTAAATAGAACAGTGTTTCTTAAAGCTTGAGGTGTCTGGGAATCCTCTGCGGGTTTTGGTAAGGTGTAGATCCTTCTGGAAGTCTGTGGCAGGGCTCGAGGTTCTGCATTTCTGACAAGGACTCAAGGGATGCCACTGCTGCTGGCGTGTGGGCATGGCTTTGAGTAGCAAGGTCATAGAGTACTTAGAACTAGAAGCAACCTTAGCATAAATTTGAATCCAATCATTTTACAAGTAAGAAAACTGGGCTCTGGTGAGGTTACTCCCCAAGGCCCCACAACTGGTTAACAGCAGGGTAACAGCAGGACCAGGGCTAGAACTGTTGTTGTATTCCCAGTCCCAGGCTCTTTCTACACCCCAGGAAGGAACTGAGGCAGGAATATAAACCAGGCGCTGCTCACCTGGAATATGAACATTTAAAAATAGCTTTTGGATCTGGGGAAGGCAGTATCCTAGTCCACTCTGCCAATGGTCCCAAAACTGGGACCCTGGACTGTGAGTTTCTTCACTAAGGAGCTACTGACTAGTCACCTGACAACCTGACACCTGGTCCATTAGGCAGCCCCTGGGAGGAGAGCAGTGTCTGGAATAACGGGGCAGGATGGGGCAGCCGGGAGCCTTTGCTAGGACAAGCCATCAGGAGACAATCTAAGAACAGCTGACTGGTACAGACTGAGTATCCCTCACCCTCTTTCTGCCCACCAAGCCCTGGACCAAAATGGGACATACTCAAATTCCACCTTGGCCTTGAGGAATCCACATATAGAAAAAGTCAGCCCTCCATATAGGTGGGTTTTACGTCTGTGAATACTGTATTTTCAATGTGCATTTGGTTGAAAAAAGCTCATGTATGGTTGGACTCATGCCATTCAAGCCCGTGTTGTTCAAGGGTCAACTGCATTTGCATTATACCTACTCACTGAGCATCCCTAATCCCAAAATCCAAAATATAAAATGCTCCTTTGAGCACGACCTTTGAGCTCCCTGTTGGTGCTCAAAGAGTTTTGGATTTTGGAGCATTTGGATTTCAGATTTTCAGATTAAAGATCCTCCACCCGTGTATTGTAAACCCATGGATATCCAATTCCTGAGAGTCCTTGCCACGCCCCATACCCTCTGATTTTTTACATTGGTGTAATATTCCTCCCCATTGTTTTGAAGGTAATACTTTGTCCGAGACAGCTGGGAATCCCGAAACTGGAGATTAGATTTTCCAGGAGAGATGGTGATGGATATGGAGTTAGACAAAACTCTGAGGAGTCCTGTCAAGACTCTGGCAAAGAAATGACCCTAAACTAGTAGACAGTTCCTCTTCTGTCAGCCCCTTCTGCCCTGGGAGCCTGTGGAAATCTATAGATAATCTGGACCACACTACAGGGGTCTGATCCTGGAAGGCAACTTGTGGCACTCCCAAGGCAAGGCAAAGAAAGTGAGGCCAACACAACTTGCTTTCAGCCCTGAGAGCTGCAGCTCGGCCAGGAGCCGGCACCTTCTCCCACCTCAGGCTCTGAAGAGGAATATTGATTTCTGCAGCTGAGAATATGATTTTGGCACTTCCTCCTTAGCCTCTCACTTTGTGCTGCTGTTCCCCTGGGGAGCAGTGAGACGATGGCTCTGGAGATCAGTGCTTGTGAACACGGTGCAGGAGGGGAGAGCAGGGATTCTTTACTTGGCCTATGCTGTCCCAGGGCAGCCCATGAATCACTGTCAACTCCCCAGGACACAGGAGCCACAAAAACAAGGGCATGCACATAGGGTTCTCCATGAGCATAATTATGAGAGTTTTGTTTTTACCTGTTTTATTGGAGAAAATTTCAAAGTTATTTAAAAGTACAGTAGTGTAATGAATCCCACAATCAGCTGCAACAATTACCAGCTCATGGCCACCTAGTTTCATCTGTATCCCCAACTTCTCTCCCCTGTATTATTGTGAAGCAGATTCTAGATAGCATATAACTTCGTATGTAAATATTAATATTTTAGTAGGATTCTCTAAAAGACTGGAGCTCTTTTTGAAAGAAAAAGCACAGTAATACCATTATCACACTTAGTAATTACAAATATGTTTGTAATTATGATGTATTATGTTTTACAATATGATTATTTGATATCATCAAAAATTAGTAGACAGTTGTGCACTTTTCCCTAATTGTCTTACAGAAAGTAGTTGTTGTTTGTTTTTGTTCATTCATTTGAATCAAAGTCCAAATAAAGTCCATACATTACAATTGATTACCATACCTCTTCGGTTCCTTGTAATTGATGAGTTCTTCTTCTGTCTTTCTCTTTAAAACATTTTTCCTTGCAAGTATTTTGCGGATAAAACTGGGTGAGTTCACCTGCAGAGTTTCCTGCACCTCAATCTTGTTGATGGCATCTCTATGGTGACATTTAACAGATTCCCTGTTAAATGTGCTTCCTGTCAATTTGGTAGATGGATGTTGAATTTTGATTAAACTCATAATCAGGGTTTTTTTTTTTTGGCAAGACTACTTCATTGGTGGTGCTCTGTTCTTCTAGCAGAAGGTACACAGTGTCTGATTATCCCTCTCTGTAATATAAGCAGTCATTGATCATTGCTTAGATGCCTTAATTCATTGGGGATTGCAAAATGGTGGCAGACTAACTCTATATTCCATATTTTTTTACTATCTAGAATATTTCCATACACAGAAACTTTCCCTCATCAACAATTTGGTTATGCTGAGGCATAGTTCTTACAGAAAAGCATGATTAATATTCAATTCTTTACCTTTTTTTTTTTGTTTTTACCAGATTTCTAAATAATGTGTTGGTTTTGCGGTAACCACTAAGGGTGACTAATGGATGTTTTTAAATATCGTGGATTTAAACACACCGGATGTGATTTACAAGTTATTAATGCTCGAGTTATCCCATCTTTGGTCAGTGAGAGTCTCTTCAAGTTGACCCCTGAGTCCATTTGACATAATCCTAGTAATCTTTGATAGCTTCCTTGTTTTCTGGTATAACAAATTCTCCAGTCTTGTTTTGTGCATTTCCTGCCCCAGACATGAAATGAGTCATTTTTCCAAGGGGCCCTGGTTTTTCTTATTGAGAAATGATATTTAGAGATAACAATCTAGGCACAAGGAGTGCTTAGTGCTTCTGGATTGTTGTTTCTGGGCTTTTCCTGTGTATAGAACCAGAAAATATGTATCATACTGATACGTATCGTACAGATAGTTTTTATTAAAATTCGGCATTACAGGGTTTTTAACTACTGTCATCTATCTTACATCTGTATTTCTTTTCTCCCATGTTGAAATTCCTGGTTTTCAATGATACCCACAAAATTATTCATTTATCTCACCGTACACTCACAACAGTCTCAGAATAACAATACCACCACCACCAACACAGCTACTTAAAAAAATCTGTTCTTTCCAGTTCCTTTTTCCCTTAGTATATATCCTAGTAGTGATGTACAGCCAAATAATCGTGCTTTAAAGCCACTTCGAGTAGTTCCTTTCTGTGTGGTATGTCAGTGACCAGTTACACATTTCGGTTCTGTTTATTTAACTTTGAATTTTTAGGAAGTACTTTTTTAAAACAAGATACATTAAAGGAAGTCTCTTCCATCGCCACACAATTCCCTCCCTCTTGCTATAAGTAAACACTTAAAAATTTTACAATGTATCTTTCCCTAGATTTGATCTTGGGTAGATATAGATACACAATGTTTCCTGTGGTTATGTAAGTTCCGCTAACTACTTCCCCTTTTCTAGATAAATTGTAGTATATTATTTACCATTTTGCTTTTATTTTTTAAACCGATAATGCATCCTGGATCACAAAAAAACTAAATTCAAATTCCACCTATGCCCCTTACTACCTATGTGACCTTGGGCATGTACCTTAAACTTTCTGAGCTTAGTTTCCTCACCTATAAGGTCAGGGCAATGATACCCACCTCCTAGGGTTGCTGTGAAGGTTACGTGTGCAAGCGCAGACACAGTGGGTGACATGTAGTAAGCACCCAATGTATAGGAGCACCAATGGTTTTATATTAATAGATGCTATAATATTTAATTATTTTTATGCTTCTCCCATTTGATGAGACCCTTGTCATTTCTCATCAATGCCCCACAGTGAAACTTATGAGGGGTGGGTGGGGAATTTGAGAATCACCGAATAAGGACTCAAAGAGTTAGAATGTTAATGCTGGCAAGAGCCCTCAGAGACCTGAGCAACTGTCCTACTTATTCTACAGGGAGAGAGACAGAGACCCAGAGAGAATAAGCGATTTGCCCAAGGTCACAAACCAGGGTAGGCAAAGTCTGCTGGTGACGACTTATCCAGTTACATTTCAAGGTAACTTTTCTCTAAGCTAAGTTCATGTTCTGCTGTGGGGAGAAGCTTCTCTGCACATTCCTGCATTTTCTCTGTAAAAGGAGAAACTGGGTGAGGGACGGGTCACAGAAACTATGCCTTGAAGAAGAGTTTCTTCCCTCCCTTGGTGTGTGAACATAGTAACCATGAGGAGGCCGATCCCTATCAGTGGGCGAGAGCTCATTAATACATCCAGTTGGGGACTGCGATGATAAGGAAGTTCCAGGAACCGTCCCTTGCCCTCAGGGGGCTCTAAGCCTATTAGAACAACTTCAAGCTCATTTTACATGGCTGTAAAAATATGTGTCCATGCTTAAAATGATAATGCACTTACTTTAATAGCAATGTCTTATTTTTATTACAACAACCCTATTATTACTTCTCTTTTACATATAAGAAAACTAAAGTTTAAGTAGATTTTGTGACTCTCCTGAAGTTATTATATACAGCTAATGGGCTGTATAACTCATTCAAAGCTCATTCAAAGCTGGGTTTGAATTCTAGTCTATCTGATTCCAATTCCAATACCTTTAATTAGATGCGAACAAGGGTATGGTGCATTTCCACTTTAACCCATTTGGAGACAAAGAGAAGGTAAAAAACAGACAGAGGGTTCCAGAACAGTTGGTAGTCATTTGATATTTAATTCATTCATTCATTCATCCACTCTTTCATTCTTTGCTCACTAAGTGCCTAAAGAATCTGAACCCTAAAGCCAGACTTCCAGAGTTTGAATTCTGGCTCTACTGCTTACTAGTTGAGCAAGTGACTTACTTCTCTGTGCCTCAGTTTCCTCTTTAATGTAATGGGGATAATAGTACCTACCTTATGGGCTGTTGTGAGATTTAAATGAGGTAATATGTAAAGCACTTAGAATTGTGGCAAGAACTTTGTAATTGTCAGCTATGGTGCTTCTGCCGCTGCTGCTCAGCTTTGTGTTTGGTGACATGTTTCAGCAGAAAGAATCAGGAGTTCTGGATTCTGGGTTAGCTCTGCCACCAATTAGCCATGTGATCATGGACAAGTTACCTGTCACCGCCGAACCTCAATTTTCTTACCTGGAAAAGAAAGGGATTTGACCCTATGATCTCTAAAATTTCTCCACCTCCAAGTTTCAGTGTTTTGAGGATTCTTCCCCCCACCCATCATAAATATGGAAACTGGTTTTTAAAAGCAGAGTCTTCATAAGCTTGAAGCTCATTTGAAAAATATCCTATATCACCCTCAACAGATAGGGAATGTGAGCCCAATGCATTTTCTTTTTTAAAATTTATTTATTTATTTATTTATTTTTTGAGACAGAGTCTCACTGTGTTGCCCGGGCTAGAGTGCCGTGGCATCATCTTAGCTCACAGCAACCTCAAATTCCTGGGCTCAAGCGATCCTCCTGCCTCAGCCTCCCGAGTAGCTGGGACTACAGGCATGTGCCACCATGCCCGGCTAATTTTTTCTATATATTTTTAGCTGCCCAATTAATTTCTTTCTAATTTTAGTAGAGACGGGGTCTCGCTCTTGCTCAGACTGGTCTCGAACTCCTGAGCTCAAACAATCCACCCGCCTCGGCCTTCCAGAGAGCTAGGATTACAGGCGTGAGCCACCGTGCCCGGCCCAATGCATTTTCTGTATTGTTTCTCAAAGTGTGGCTGTTAGACTACCCACATGAGAACCATCTGGGCTGTTGGATAAAACATACAAGTTCTTGGGCCTCAGCCCAGACCTACTCCAGAGCTTCTGGAGGAGGAGTCTGGATAACTAATTACCTGTTTTATAAGGATCTCAGGTGATTCTTATGGGAACTCATGTTTGAAAACTACAAAAAAAAAATATATATATATATAGAGAGAGAGAGAGAGAGAGAGAAAGAGCTCCAGCTTTGAGTCAAATAAACTGGAGTAGGGCTCTCGAACTTCAGTGTGCACATTACTCAGTTGAGGCTCCTGCTAAAATGCAAATTCAGATTCAAGAGGTCTGAGATGGGGCCCAAGAGTCTGCATTTCCTACAAACTTCCAGGAGATGTTGAAGCTGCCAGTCCATGGACCACACTTTGAGTAGCAAGACTTTGGAGTTCACCTTATAAGCTGTAGGACCTTGGGAGAAGTACTTCACTTCTCTGATCCCCAGTTTCTTTATCTATGAAGAGGGATAAAAGTGGTACTTACATCACAGGATTGTTAGTTGGATTAAACCAAATAGTATATGTGAAGCTGCTTGTCCCAGCACTTAGGCAGTTATAGAAGATACTCTGAATAAATATGACTGTAATAGAAGTTCTATTGATTCAGACTCTCAGGAGGGTAGGATGCTTGGAATGTGCATTTTTAACTAAGATCTGTAGGTGACTCTAATGTGCAGGGAAGTTGATAACCCTATATTCTGTCTCTGTCAAGGACAGGAAAAATCTCAACTTGATTTGAGTTCTCCAAATCCCACAGGCGTCTGGTTTGAAAATGTTTGATTCAGGAAGCAATGTAGTGATGGCTTCAATGAAACTCTTGCTTCCCAAACAGCACAGGTAATAAGGGCTATGTGAGGCAGATTTCATTGCTTTCCAAGCAAAAGGACATGGGAAGGCTCCTATTTCCCCCAAGGGTGTCAGAAACAAACCCAAATTGTCAATACGTGAGCATGAAAATCTAACCCTGCTCTCAGGCACACGAGCTAGGAGATAAATGGGAGTCGGAAGCCGGGATGGAATGCTGAGTCACAGGCTCAGAGCTCTTGATGGGGACCGAGGCTCCCGTGGGAGAGAAAACCATTTGCAGGACAAACTGTTTCCCCTTCCACGTGGGGCCTCTGGCTACAACCTGACCTGGATTTAGATTCCGAAGTTTTCATTTATTGAGTTTGGGAAACGCAATTCAACACATCTTTATTGAGCATCTATCATGCCAGGCACTGCGCTGGGTGTGGGGACACAAGAATAGCCTGACAGTGTCTATTCCAGGGGTGGTGGCGGCAGGTTGTAAGTACATGAACTAACAAATGAATAAGACCATTTTAGATTTCGATGAGGGCTCGGAAGGAAATAAGCCAAGAAATACAGTAGAAAGAGACAAAGTGAGACTGACTTTTGAAGAGGGTCAGGGAACCTTTCTCTGAAGAGGTAATAATTTAGCTAAGGTTCAAGAATGACCATGCATTGGCCCTACAAAGAGGGAAGGAACAGCATAGCAGAAAGAAGGAACAGCATGTGTGAAGACTCTGAAGAGGTAAAGAGCTTGGCTTGTTGGAAGAACTGGAAGAAAATCAACATGGCTGGGGATTGTGTGTGTGTGGGGGGGGGTGTGGGAGTGGGCAGTGGCCCCAAATGAGGTTGAAGACGTCACTGATAACAATGGTGACACTTCCTGAGGACTGAAGGTATGCCGGGCACCGTTCTGAGAGCTTTGCATGTAACGTTTCCTCTAATGCTCGCAACAACTCTTATCATATCTATTTTACAGATGATGACGCTGAGGCACAGAATGATGAAGCAAGGTCAAAGTCAGGGAGGACCTAGTTAATCTACTAGGAATTTGCAGTGCCTGTTCTCTGCAAAATGTAAGGTCAGAAAACTTAATTAGGGGACCCTCGCCCTGAAGCCTGGCTTTTCCCCCACCTCTCCTCACCCTTTTGGTGCCGCTACCTTCTCACCCTCCACCCTCACCCCCCAATTCCCAAAAAATATTGGACAGATATTGAGAGGCTGGAAACTGCAGAGGTGGGGATTCTTCTGCTTGGTGGAATGCCAAGCACGGCCAGCTCAGTTTTGCTAAAATATTTTCTCTTTATTTATGATGACATTTAATAAAAATCCATTAAGGGCAGTATGGCACAGGGGTTAAGGATAAGGACTCAAATGCAACAGGGTTGAATGTCAGCTCTGTTGTTCTTCATATGTCCTGGAGCCTAAGAAGCCATCAGGTGCATGACATTAATACATTATTAAAGTCATAATGGGCAAGGGAGAAATACACTAAAAATGTACTTCTGTTGTGAGATTATCTTTATTCCAGAAATGTTAAAATGTGAGAGGGACTAAACATGGTGTTTTAAGACCAAAGGGATAGGGTGTGACAGTGGGATTATTCCTCCAAACCTCAGCTGTTTCATCTGTAAAATGGGCATAATCACATCTACTTTACTGGGTTATTGTGAGCAATTCTAGATTCATGAGCACAGCAGACCAAATATATATTTAAAGTCCCAGAAAGGAAGGGGAAAAAAATGTGAAAAGTTCAACTTTGATGAATGAATTTAAAATGTTATAATGACACATCTAGAAAGAAGCTATTTCTCAAAATGCATGCAAACTTTAATTTAGCATGAATGGTTGTTTTATGTTGACGATAGTTGAGGGGATCCATTATAGTCTCTTCCATGTCCTCTAAAAATCTTATCTGAGCCCTGTTGGGAAGAATGAATGAAATAATGTATGGTGGGTAATCAATGCAGTGCCCACTATATATCCATGGCTGTGTAAATGTAATTTTCATCATTTAATACTCCAGGATGGGCCTTGGCTTCTCTGCTGGGGAGACAGGAAGAGCCATGCGTTAGGTATCAACATAATTTGGTATCCAAACTAGGGCAATTTTGGAGAATACAAGAAAGCTCTGCTATTAATTAAACAGCAATGATGGGCATGAACTGGGTATGCCCTAGGCAAGCCAAGGGTGTGTGGTTTCTGTGACCACAAAGTCCAGGAATTTACCAGCTAATGGAGAGTTATTAACAAACCTCACCTCTCCCCTCTCCAGTCTTCATTTCTTGGGATGCAAAGCCTCTCCAAGGCATGGACAATAACATACCTATTTGAGATTTCCTTCTTGCGGAAGTCAAAGTTTCACATAACAAAAGATCTTGGTTTGCCTATATTATTTTATCAAGATAGATTTTTAAAAAAAAATCTTTAGCAGCCATGGGGATACTGTTCTCTGTGATGTAACAGTGAAATTCCTCTCCCATCTGGGGAGAAAAGACTTACATTCTAAATTATAATGTCACAAGGAGAAGAAAGCCAATTAATTTCAGACTCCACTAACCTGGGATTTGAATTAACGTGGGCAAAGACTGGGACTGATATGTTCTTTTGCATTAGCGATTGCTAAAATAAATTTGTAAAAATGCATTTTCAATGTGCGTGAAGAGAGGGCTGGATATGGAGTTTAGAGGGTGTTAAAACGATATGATAATAATATCTTTTGAGTGCTTACTATTTCTCAGGTCCTGAGCCAAGCTTTTTGTGTGTATTAATTTATCTAATTCTTTTGACAGCCCTGTGAGGTTGGTACAAAGCAGGAAACTGAGATCCAGAGAGGCTCACTTTTATAGTTATTAAGAAAATGATGGAACCAAAAAACAAACTACTATTTCTATTAGCTTTTAAGAAAATTAAACTATTTTACTTACAGATAATCGATACGTGAGGTTATCAGACTTACCCAGGGATGCAGAGGAAATAAAACAATATGTAGCTAAATTTTACCTTCACTGGCGAAGCCCACAGCACCTTATATATGTATTTTATGTTCTAATTATGAATTTTCACTTTCGTTTTTTTCTCTCAACTTTGAGCAACTTACAGTTATATGCACACTTGCCGTATTGGGTGTCTAGTACATTGCCTGGTACTTATGTCAGTGTCTATTCATTTACTCATTGATTGATTTAACCAGCATTTATTGTGGGCCCTCTGTATAGCAGGCACTGTGCTGCATGCCACGATAAGCAGTGAAGAAGACCCATGTGGTTCTCGTCCTCATGGAGCGCATTAGCTCACACCCCTAAAACGTCATTGCTCAATGAACAGTCACAGGAAGAGCAATTCGAGCCACCAAACTGGAGGAGCCTTAGGCTCCCTCTAATTTGCCTCATATTCTTGGGAAGGATAGAGGCTTTAGGTTGAAGAAAAGAGGGAGAGGAGGGCTTTTGATGAGGCAGGTAGAAATAGTGCAATTCTTCTCCCTCCCCAGGGTGTGTACAAATCATATGAGGCACCTGTGAAATACGCAGTTTCCAGGCGCTGCTCTCAGAGGATATGATTTAGTGGGTTTGGAGGACTCCAGATAGTTGATTTATGTATTCGACAAATATTTACTGAGATTGCTCTATGTGCCAGGCACCGCTGGGGACCACGAAGTTCCGATGTTAATAAGGTAGATGTGTCCTTACCCTGAAAGAGTTTACATTCCAGTGGAGAAGATAAAGAAACAAACAGACAAATAAAGAAGATCATTCCACAATGGAAGAAGGACCAGGAAGCAGGTGATGGGTTGAAGAATGGCCTGCAGGGAAGGGTAAGAGACCACTGTATGCATGGGAGAAGGGAGTGTCCAGGGAAGCCTAAGTGAAAAAATGACATTTGAGTTGATTCTTGAATGACAGGAATGTGAAGAGCTGGGGAGGAGGGTTCTAGGTAAAGATTCGGAGGGATTGCCATAATCCAGGAACAGAAAGGAAATTGGAACTGGAATAAAGCCAGCCACAAGATGAGGTCGGAGAGGTAGGCAGGGGCCAGATCTAACCTGGTAGGCCATGGAAAGCCATGATCCTTGGACTACACTTTGAAGAATATTAACCCCCAGTGGCTCAGCCACAACCAAACAAATAGGCTCCCAGGAATCTTACCTTTTCACACCCCTGCCCCATTTGCTCTCCTGGGAGTAGCCATGATGTGCCAACCTTCACGCAGCCATCTCTTTCTGTCACCGCCATTACCCGAGGGCTAGGAGGAGGTGTTTGGTGAGGAGCTGTGACAGACAGGCGACACAGTCACCTCATAAAATGGTTGTGGCTAAGTAACAGGCATAACGCTCCTTTCCAGACCCCGGTGTCCTGAGGAGAGATAAAGCAGCTGTTTCTTCAGCTCTCATTAAGGGCTTAAGCCTCCTTCATATTGAAGAGCTTCCATAAACAAAACCAGAGATTACTGGATGTTCCCACAAAAATTGTTTGTGTAACTGAAAAGCGTCTGTATAAGGGGAGCTCTTGGTGTTGGCAAATGGCATGAAAAATGTTCTATCCTGAGGCCTGGGGGGCCGGGGGGCTAAAGGGCCAAGGCAGCTTCCCAAGCTACATGAGATTGCCCTTCCTGGATTAATTTTGTTCTTGAAGATGAGTCCTGTACTTGAGGAAGTGATCATAACAATGCTGTTTCCCAGCCACCGCCTCAGGCTTCTGATCCTACACTGAGTGTATTCCGCCTGGTGTCTTCTCTCTTGGAGCTCTGGGTCTCTGTTATTGAATTGGGAACACATGCTTGGTTCATCTCCCCCAGGTGGCAGCACACTATTCTTGGGTTGTTCTTGCCTTGTGGAGCCTGTCTTATATCCCCCAAATGCAAGATTATGGAGAACTTCTGGAATTTTCCAGAGAATTCTGGTGACATTTAATGGTTCTTCCCAAAAAGTCCTTTGTAAACATTGTGTTATATACCTTTTAGGTCCAGGCAAGTCCTCCGTTCTCTTCTCTGAAAATTTTGCTCTCTCCTTTGGCTGCCATGTCTACAGAATGTGATCCTTGCCTTCTGGGATGCTGTGGTTTGAATGGGTCCCCCAAAATTCATGTGCTGGAAACTTCATCACCAGTGAGACAGTGTTGAGAAGTGGGACCTTTAAGAGGTGATTAATTGATTAATGCTCTTATCAAGGGAGCAGGTTCCTGATAAAAAGGATGAGTTCTGCACCCCCATCTCTCTCATGTGTGCTCTCTTGCCTTCCACCTTCCACCATGGGATGACACAGCAAGAAGGCCCTCACCAGATGCATGCCCTTGACCTTGGACTTTTCAGCTTTCAGAACTGTAAGAAATCTTTCTCTTTCTTTTACTCAATAGCCCACTCTCAGGTATTCTGTTATAGCAGCACAAAATGGACTAAGCACTGGCCAAGGCTGATTGCAGGAGATCTGGACACCTGACTCAGTGTCAGCTGAAACCTTGAAATGGAAATTCAGAGGCTCTAGCCTTTCTCTGCTGGCTGCTAAAATCAAAGACGTGAACTCTAGATCTGTGCTGTCCAGTTTGGTAGCCACTAAAAACTTAAAATGTGGCCAATCCAAATTGTGATATGCTGTATGTGAAAACTACACGCTGGATTTCAAAGATGTATTCAAATTTTTTATATTAAATTACATGTTAAATTGTATTTTGAATATACAGATTAAAATCTATTTTAAAGATTAATTTTGTGTTTTTATTTTGCCTCTTTAAAATGTGGCTAGTACATAGAACATTTTTTTTTTTTTTTTTTGAGACAGAGTCTCACTCTGTTGCCCAGGCTAGAGTGCTGTGGCGTCAGCCTAGCTCACAGCAACCTCAAACTCCTGAGCTCAGGTGATCCTTCTGCCTCAACACATAGAACATTTAACATCACATTTGTGGCTCACACCGAGTTTCCACTGGAATGTGCTGCTCTTGATCTTGTCACAAGTGCCTGGAGAAAAAGAGAAAGCTGAGCCATGGAGAAGAAGAACAAAGCATATGGGCAGACAGATGCAGATACAAATGAACATGTGCTGCAGAGGGAGAGAGACAGGGAATAAGGAGAAGGGGTAGGGGTGGATGAGGGGGCAGAAGAGTTAGAGAGAATCAGACAGAGAGGGAATGTGACAGGGAGAGTCTGCCTGGGTTCCTGATGACATTTCATTTCTTGGTTCCAGTCCACGGAGAGGACTGTCAGCACTTCCTATCACCGGGTTTCAAGAGACACCTCCATATTCTTATGTAATACGTTCTCCTTTTTTGCCTTAAGTGTGTTTGAGCTTGCTTGCAACTAAAAGAGAAACTTCTAAGACGTAATGATGTATAAATTGCTGAACTATAGGAATAAGGTGAAAGATACAGACATCATGATATAGCCTAGCGATGGCAGATACTTGGTGCATATGCCACCACTTTCTCATTCCATGCCCTGTTAGACACTGCCAATCCGTCACAACCCCAGCCGTGACCTTAGAATCGTTTTTCGATGTTAGATCTCATCAGCCCCCACCATGAAACTACAAATCACATACAAGGAAAATCCTATTTCTCATTCTTGGGGAAAATCATTAAGATAGAAGTTATAGGAGACACAGATTTCTGGTCCCACCGAAACATGAATTTGTTTTGTATTTAGATCAATCGTTCCCTTTCTGGGAGCCTGGGTTACCTTATCTGTGAAGTGGTGATAATAACAACACTCACCCACAGGGTTGTTGTGAGAAACAGATAGAGTAATAGAAATGAAAGCTCTCGGGAAAGAGAAACACAGATCTGAGTTGCTGTTCTGACCCAGGCCCTCAGCACTCAGAGCCAAAACAGGTCATGCCTCCTCTGACTCCAGCCTCAAGATTAAGGAAAGGGGCCGCACCACAAGAACCCAGGCTTTGGGATTCCCAATCAATAACCCGTAGTAAATAAAATGGAGCTGTCTCTAGAAGGCAACAGGACCTATCAATTTCATGTCCTCTTATTTTATTTTATTTTCTGCACAGAGGATGTTGGTACTAAGCGGTAGTACTGACAAAGGAGATTTTGGAAAAGGACCGATTTGAAATTTGCTGGAGGAGTCTGAAATTGGTGGAATTTCAGTCTTTGGAACGAGAAAAGGAGGGTGTATGTGTGTGTGTCTGTGTGCCCCTAAGTACTGTGCTGTCCCTGTAGCATATAGAAAGCAGTTCTCAGGGAGGGAGGGCACAATATGACTAGGTCTGGGTCTAATGTAAGTGATGTTTTTTTCTTGGGCTGTTACAGTGTTTGTTGGAGGGACAGGACTGTGAATTCATGCAGATAAAATCTACCCATAATTATGGCAAGAATGTGGGGCAGTTTTTATTTCAAGTGATCATTTCTATTTGCCTAACAGTGCCATCAGACCTATGAAATTATATGGTATAATTTGAGGTTTTGAAAATATGTCCACCATATCCACAGTGCACCGCTTTGCTTCTTCGACCCCACAGGAGATTGTCATTGTGGCCATTTCTGAATTATGTGCATGACCAAGGAGATGCACCAGCAAACACTGTCTTTCTATGTCCTCATCCTAAGAGAAGTCAGGAATCCCCATTTAACAGATAAGGAAACTGAGGCAAAGAGAGATTAGGTAATCAGCTCAATATTCCATAGCTGGTAAGCAAAAGAGATTAGACTCTTAATGACCGTGAAGATCTGGGCCATTAAGTCAGGGAGAAGCGAATTCCAGAGCTATTATGAAGGAAGGATTAGTTGTACTCAGATCAGAAATAGCAGTGCAGACTATCAGAACGGAAGAAGCCAGTGACCACGCAGCCCTCTCAGCTTATTTTAGAAATGAGGAAACTGAGGTCCAGAAAGGTTAAGTGATTCACCCAAGGTCATGGAGAGACTCTGTGGCAGAGAGATAGCTCAAGTTTCTTGACTCCTGTTTTCTTGCTGATTCAATGGTTTCCTCACTGCCCGTGGATCTGAGGGAAAGTCCCGTTCGAAGGCTGCCCGTGGCCTTTCAGTTTAGCTTTCCTGGAATGCTTCCTGCTCCTCTGTTTTGGCTGACCTTTCTTATAAAGGAGGAACTGAGGTCCCCCTCTGGGCGTTCAGATGCCATTTCAGACTTCCGTTTTCCGTCTAGCATTGCCATCAGTCCACCCTTCACGTGCCCGTTACATCGCTTCTCTGACAGCACCACTTGACGATTCATCCCTCCTCTGCTCAAGAACCGCCATCTTCTCCAGGATATGGTGGTACCAAGGGCCACAGGCCTGGCCCAGAGTGATTGGTCCAGGGTCGCACATGTGACCTCAGCTGAGCCAATGACACTCGATCCTGGAACGTAGCAACGAGTGAAGCGTTGCTAAACTCATAGGATGTACCCCTGGCAGGCAACCTGCGACTGTCTGTCGGAGAACAAGCAGCACCAACGGGGGAGGGAGGGGATTCCAGACGACACCAAGAACCCACGGGCTTCTCAATAATATCACCAGTGCATTCCATTTTTTGCTTAAGACAATTTGAATTTATAACCAAACAATTCTGCTGATATTCCCTGTTTTAAAACAGGAAAATAGATTGATGTTTTCTCAAGTTTGTTCCCAGACTACCCACTAATTGGATAAATATCGAGTATCTACCGTAAGTATAGGTAACAAAGACCAATAAAGATGACCGGGGCACAGTCTTTGCCTTCAATGGCCTAATGGTCCACTGGGGAAGCTGGAACTCGTACAGAATTGTCTATCACACAAAACAGAACTAAGGAGTGTTTCGAGGGAGATGCACACAGTTTGCTGTGAAGGAAAAAAGGAGGAAGAGTCCACACTTCATTAGAGAGCAGAGTAAGATGTGTATTATGGTACACAAGATTTGAGGTAAATCTTGAAGACTGGGGAGGAACAAGGAGAATTTCAGACAGAGAGACCAACATAAACTAAAATGCAGAAGTGAAAACTTTCTGGATACAAAAGGGAAATGGATAGCTTATTTGAAACGTGTTTTAAGAGAAAGTGAAGCAGGAAATTAAATTCGTTGAGTCAAATAGGACACAATGTGGACATATTAATATAACATTGATTAAAATCTTCCCTCCTAGAATGGACATTGTCTGTTGAACATATTAAATATTTTCTGAAGCAATGAATGAATATTTATCCTTCGCCCCTACATAGAAGCTTCATGAAGGCAGGGAGCATGTGTATCTTGGTTTCTATTTTATCCCCAGCTCCTAGTACAATGTCTGCACGGAATGGATGCTCAGTATATATTTGTTGAACAAATGAATGAATATTATAGACGAGTTTCAATCTCAGACCACAGACTGTGTAGCTAACTCAAAAGATAATGGAGAGTCCTCAAAGATTTTGAGGAAAACCCAATACTTAAAGAGAACCTACTATGCCTCATCCACTCTGCATGTGTGGGAATGATCAGGAATTGCATGAGGAAGACAGACTGGGGAGGAGTGGGGAGGAAAGAAGAGAAATTGGGGTGGAGAGTCAGCTAACGTCACCACTCACCCATATGGAAAGTTACTTGAACCTGTTCTTACAGTGCTATGAGGATGGAAGGCAGAGAACAGCTGTGGAAGTAAGATGGCAGGATTTGGTACCAGTCCCAGAAGAGAAACAGGAAGAGGATCAGAGGGGTGACATGGCAAATTACATTGTCCAAAGATGACTGCAACAGGATCTTCTTTCCTACCATATCACAAAGTCTGATTCCTCTCCTCTTGGGTATGAGAGGGCTCATCCTTCACTGGTAGCCAAGAGAATTTGGTGGAAGTGACATTACATGACTTCTCACGGCAAGTCACAAGAAGTGACCTAGCTTCTGCCTTCCTGTCTGAAGTAATTTCACCCTTGGCATCTTCAGTCACCATGTAAACAGCCTGACTGTCCAGAAGCCACCATGCTGCAAGGAAGCCCAAACTTTCCCCCATGGAGAGACCACAAAGAGGGCCCCTATGGCTATACTTGGAGACAGAGAGAAAGAGAGAAAGATGATTGGACAGATCCCAGCAGGTATAGCCCCTCACTGTTCCAGCACTGGCCTCATTAAGAGACCCCAGGAGGAACTCTCTAGCTGAGTGCTTCCTGAATTTCTGACCCTCAGAAACTGTGAGAGAGTTCAGTTCTGGTCACGCTGAGCTAGGTATCCATATGGCCCCTGTATGCAGGATACCCAGCTGTCTGCTGGAAATGTGGATCTGGCACTTGTACAAGAAGGCCAGACTAGGGAAGTAGATTAGAGGGACATTTGAAGAGATGTACTTATTGAAGCTATGGGAATAGATGGAAGTGTCATGGGAGAGAATATGGCCAGAAGAGAGCAGGACCAAGGGCCACATGTGATTGGGTGAGAGAGAGAGAGGATGTCGTAAGAAGAGGTGTTATTAAGTAGTTACATAATTATTAGCTGGTTCATGTGCTTACTGTCTAATTCCCTGCCTATACGGCTATAAGATCTGTCAGAGCAGGTACCAAATCTGTTCTACTGTGTTAATAAATGCATTAATCATGCTGGCTACAATAACACACTACCCAGTCCTCTCAGTGGCTTTCAGCAATGAACACTTCTGTTTCATTCCTGTAACACTCACGTTCCCATGCGGGTCAGCTGTAGCTCGGCTCTGTTCTGAGCAGCAGTCTGCTCCCTGTGTCTTCCCATTCCAGGACTGAGTGGACAGAACAGCCTCTACCTGGGACACGCAGTTCTCTGGAAAGAGGGAAGAAGCAAGAGATCTACAGAAAATGGTGAGGCCTCTTACAGCTTCTGCCTAGATGGGGCTCATGTTGTGCCTGCTCTCATTCCATTGGCCAAAACTTGGCACGTTGCCAAGTGCAAAGTAATCCTCAAAAAGCAGCAAGTTACGCGGCAGTGGGTGAATGTGTAAGCCTTCCATAGAGATGTGGGAGGTGCGTAATTGCAACTGATAACTTACCCCTGTCATCAAAGCAACCCTAGAGCCTAGCACAATCACTGGCACTTAGGAGGCAGCGAGACATATTTGTTGAATGAACAAATGAATATGGTTAGGGAGGTAGGAGAAGATAGAAAGGTAGGAACCGTCAGGGAACTCAAGGAAGATTTGACTTTGCAATTCCAAAAAGAATCTGACAGCAGATAACAGTGGACTTTATGAATCCAATGAGAGTGTAAAAGTAGACTATGTAGTATTTTCAATCTTTTTTCCCTGGGAAATTTTCCAGATACCGGTCTCAGTTGTTGATCCTGCAAGAGAATTCATTTGCCCAAAGTTCCAGGACACTCCTACTCCACATCCCTCCTGAACCCCACCCCTCTTCGCCTGCTAGTCCATTTAGATCTCTTAAAGCAGGGGGCTGTTTGGTATGAGGTTAGGATGCAAATGCTCCTTGCTCAGCTCCTGGTAAATCAAAAAGCTGCAAAGATGAAGTTAACTATAAAAACCATATGCCTGTGTGGTAGGCAACAAACCATTCTCCACATCTTTTGCTTGGAGTGAGGTCAGGCCACATGCTACCATGGCACAGAGATGGCATTGCCAAACCAACTGTGGCTCTAGACAGGTCTCGGACCGGGGGAGAAAAGGGAGTGGGGTTGGCTTTGCAAACAACAAAACGAATAAAAATGCCAGTGCGGTGTAATTTAGAAATATCCATGCAAGCCATGCTTGTTAGCTTTCTTCTTTTTAATTCAAACTAATGAAAAATGGAAGGAAAATGAGATGTTCCATGAGATTTAGCCAAACACTGAATCGGTCTTGTGGAATCTGACTGCAAAATTAGTTACGGATGGCTTTGGGCAAAAGCCATTACTGAAATTAAAATACTGCTCGCCTGTTCCTAAAAGGTGGCAGTGCCAACTGGGAGGCCTCTGGTGGGCTATTGCAAAGGTCCCGTTCATAATTACCTAGGAGATGAAATTTCTAAAAAAGTTTGACTGTAGCATATGAGCTGTGCTTAGTTTGGGTTTTTTGGCCAAGGCACAGAAAACTTTTAAATTAGATTCTGAAATATTTGTATGTGTATGTGGATATATGTATGTGTGGGTATGTACATACACACACATATAACATATATGGAAATGGCATAGAGATGCAATGATGTGTGAGTTGGAAACCATGAGAAAAGCAATCATGGTTTCTAGCATACTTTCTAGCATGGAGCTGAGTATCTGACATGAATTTGTCTATCTTCTATATCTGGAAATACTTTGGGTAATGAACTCTGATCCCCTGAGCATCTGAACTTAACCTGTGGTCCCTCTGTGTGGGCAGATGGAAGACATTTGAGCTTAATATACTCTTCCTTCTAGCTGATTATTAGTTTAGTAGAATTTCACATTAATATTAATACAGTGAGAGCCTGTGGGTTAAATCCAGTTTTGTTTTGTCATTTAACTTTCATACATCATTCTGGCTTGCCAGCCCTCTTGAAAATTAGGTGGAAGGATGAACAGAGACTTATTCCTTTTTGCTGTAATATCAAACCTTCCCTATTAGTGCACCGTGCTCCAGCCACACTGGGCTTCTCTCTGTCCCTCTGAGCTCGCTAAGCTATTTCCAGGCCCGGGGTCTTTGTGAGGCTGTTCCCTTGCCTGCTATGTTCTTTTCTGTTATCTTTTCCTGGCTAACTTCGCAGGTCTCAACTGAAATGTCCCTTCCACAGAGAAGACTTTTGTAACCTTCCACACTCCACCCCCTTCCATCTGAGCTATGTCCCTTCTCCATTCTGCTTTCTCATAGCACCCTGCTCTTTTCACCGTTTACAAGTCTCCATTTGTCTATGTGGTTGTTAATGTCTCTCCTACCACACTGTAAAGGTAGGGAAAGTATGTGGTTTGCCACAGCTTCCCCAGCACCTAGCAGAGTACATGGCGTGTGGATGCTCAGTAAATAGTTGCTGAATATACAAAAGTTCTGCTAACAGTGGGTCGGTAACATCCAGGATTGTTTCACTTTAAAGATGGAAAGATCTTAAAGATCCTACAGGAAAGACTTTAAAAGGGTTCATCTAACCCTTCAAGATATTAGTTACATGTTAATTGATATCATTTGAGTTACTTTTATTTTGTCTTATGATTATGCCAGAGTATATTTATTCTTTTGTCAGTTGATTTGTTTCCAGTTTCTTGCTGTAATAAACAATGCAGCTATGAACATTCTTACATATGTTTCTTTGTGAACATTTGCAACAATTTCCCTAGAGAATATGCCTAGAAATGGAACTGCCAGGTAATAAGATATGCATGTTTTTATCTTTACAAAATGATGCCAATTTGTTTTCCAGGGCAGCTGTTCCAATCATCACTCCCGGCAGCTGAGTGTGAGCGTTCCTGTTGCTCCACTTCCTTGGCAACGTTTGATTCGATCACATTTCTTAACATTTGCTAATCTTGTGCGTATACAATAGTGGTTTCAATTTCCACAAGTCTAATCTGTTTAGGCCAGAGGTTGTAAATCAGTACATGGCTGGATGAGGCCTGCAGTCTGAATGCCATCTACGGATGTGTTTTGTTTGACACGAAGGGTGTTTTGAGCCAAAAAATTGAATTATTTGTCAACATTTAAAAATTAGAAGATTTCATTCAAGAATCTGGATTTCTGTATTTTCTTGGGAAAAACTAAATCCGTACGTGGGGCTCATATTCTCACATGACAACGGCGGCCAGTAGTCGAGAAGCAGCTGCCTCTGCTCATCAGGCGGGGAATGTGCTTTGGAATCGTCCCTGTCCTACAGTCAACCTGCATCTTTTGGTTATCTTAGTTTCCTGGCCGCTACAGGCTTTTAACTTGTCTGCTATGCTTTGAGACTTCATGGAACAGAGAAAGGCCTCAGCAGTGGAGTCGTGGTAGATGGGCAGCCCCTTGTCTGTGTTTGACCCAGGAATAGCTCTGCACCACAGAGCTCTAGACGCATGGCTTCTAGATAATGACCAGAACGGCCACTGAACTCAGGGCTTCCTCCCTAAAACCTGTCTCTGTTCCTTCTTCCAGTGCGATCTTGTTTGCTTTAAACTTCCTTAGCCCTTTTGTCTCCTTTCGTGACCCTTATTTCTTTTCACCATTATCATGACTATTTGTGTACTTCCTCCCTTTTCTCTATTTTGCTGAAAGCTCTGTGAGGTTTGGGGCCATGTATTTGCATGTCTAGCTCATTGTTGTTCATGTATTGGTTTGCTTTTGGTCCTCCACAGGACTTTATTTAGAGACACGGTCTTGCTCTGTTGTCCAGGCTGGCATGCAGCGGCATGATATGATCATGCTCACTGCATCCTTGAACTCCTGGGCACAAGCAATCTTCCTGCCTCAGCCTTCCCAAAAGCTAGGACTACAGGTGTGCACCACCATACTTGGCTAATTTTTCAATATTTTGTAGACACAGTATCTCTCTACATTACCTAGACCGGTCTTGAACTCCTGGGCTCAAGCAATCCTCTCATCTCAACCTCCCAATGTGCTGGAATTACAGGCATGAGCTGCCACACTCAGCCCACAGTACTTTAAAAGAGAAACTTGCACATGGAAGTTTCATTCAGTCATTCATTCATTTACTCAACAAATATTTACTAAGTGCTCATATGCCCAGCACAATGCAAGACAGTAAGAACAAGACATGCCATCATCGCCTTCAAGGATCTGACAGAACCTGGGGGAAGAGAACCACATTTGTTCATTCATTCATTCTTTTAAACAACAAATATCTGTTGAGTGCTTACTTTGGGCCAGGCACTGTGCTAGGTACTAGGAAGCAAAAACAGACAAGATCTTTGGCTTTTATGATACTTACAGACTAGAGAGGAGATAGATGTTCAGTTGCTTATGACTCAGGAAGCTGACGTAGTCAGGGAGTTGGTCTTGGGGAGGCGAGGTGAGAGTTGAACTGAGATTTGAAGGATGAGTAGAAGACAGATGAAGGAGGGGGGTGGAAAGCAACGTTTGTTCCATGACCACACAGAGGAGCCAGCACGTGTAAATGCCTTGTGGTGGGAGAGAGGAGATCCTGCCCACTGCCGGGGAAGGAGATTCGATGTGGCCAAAGCTCAGAGTGTTAGGTGTTGGCTAGTGGCAGACGAGGCTGGAGGTGTAGGTAAGGGCCAGACCCCAAGGAGAAATGAGTGCCGTAAAGCGCTGGGGTATGAAAACAGAGGGAAGCGAGTACAATTGAGCCATTCAGTTGTTGATCGAATTAATGCATAGGTACATGAATACCTGGATAACTATTCTAGAAACTTAGCTTCTTATAGAGAAGACAGATGGGATGTCTAATAGACAGGTCGTTGTTGTTTAATCAGGAAGGGACAGAATGGATGTTGACCTGCACACTCTGCACTGCCCAGCCCTGGCCATGGTAATAAGAAGCCTGTGAGCCTGGAGATGTATTAAGGAAGGGAGGCTCTTCCCCCTCAAGCCTGACTGAAAAGGAACAGCCCTCCCCAGGATTCCACAGTCCCTGAAAAGAGGAGAATTGTTGCCAATGGAGGATTAGCTGAAATAGGTCTATAATGAGCCGCCCCAAGTCATCGACAGCACTTTGGCACCTAACCGTAAGGAGCGAGACTGATTCCCTAGCTCGTGCCTCGCTAGTGTCCCTCAAGGCTTCTGAGGAGAACAATCCTAGTAAGTACATTTTTTCTCACCCTCTGCTGAGGTGAGGCTGACCAAAAGCCTCCCGTCCCTGAGCTGGTATCTTAGGCCCCGCGCAGATTTCAGCATTTTCTCAGGCACGTGATTGAAATCTAAAGCATCCCTGGGGAAAGCTCTGCCACCAAATGTCACTCTCAAGAGTAAGGAACTTTTTCCTCATAGAGTTTATCATAGTTGATTCCTGAAAATTACAGCTAAGAAATGTGAGACCCTACTGCTCTGCCTTGCAGGTGGATGTTTTGCTTGTTTGTTCTGTTGTTGTCGTTAATTGACAAGGTAGTAAAGAAAGGAGCCTCCTGTCACCCCCGTGGTTGGTGTCTCCTCTGTCCCTTTGCTCACTGGGAACTTTTGCCTTCCTTTCCAGGGTCGTGTCATCGAGGAAGCCTTCTCCAGTCGTGCTAGACCATCATGCTCCCTCTCCTTCCTGATCTGCTCATAACTCTTACATTTTGGTTTCTGATTATATTGTTTGTGCATTTTTTTCGGCGGCATAGGTCTTGGTTCTTCAACAAGATTACAACTTGGTAGGAGGCTGATAAGTATTTGTTGAATGTATTGATGACATGTCAAACTCAAGGACAAGGACCAAATTATATCCTTCTTTGTTTGCTTGAACTGTACTGAGTCCATTGATGGGCTCATAAGAAATAGTAAATATTTTTGAAGCAACTTAAACTGAAGTTAGATTGGAAAGCAGTATAACACAGTGATTAACAGCATAGAATATGAAATCAGGTAGCTCTAAGTTCCCAGCTAAGTACATGAACAAGTTCAGTAATTTCTCCGTGCCTCAATGTCCCCTTTTGTAAGATGGGGATTGTAGTATTTTCATCTAAAAAGCTATTGTTGAGATTGAATAAGACAATGCCTGTGCACAAGGCTAGCCCACACCTAAGATGAGTTGCAGAGGAGGCTGTGAACAATTTAACTGCTCAGGAAGGTTGAGGGTTTCAATAGGGCTTGGAGATTGTGAAAGGAAGCAAAGAAATGAACAGTTGTACAGGGAGCTTAGAATCAACCTCACAACACAAGGCCTTCAAGAACCATTCCCAGGTGAGTGACAGGCACGAGATGGTGTAGGGGACACCAGAAAGCCAATCAAAGCAGGTGGTACAAGCTGCCATTTCCCAAATTCATACCCCTCCTACCAAGCCAATGCAGTCCTTTTTCCAGCCTCTTACAGAAGATGTTAATGGATTTTTCATTTGATGGAATTCTAGACTGGTGGTTGTTTGTCCCTATTGAGCCCCTCTAAGACCCTTGCTAATCAAGAGCCTTCACCTCAGTCTCTGATCCTCTGATAGACCCCTGTGCATTTTAACTAGAATTTAATATTTTTGTTTTGCTATTTATTTTTATGGCTATCTTTTATTTAAGTCAAGCAATAATGGTTTTTCCCTTAATGGTTAGTAGTATAAAGTTTCCTTTTAAATGTATTTCTAGTAAAAAAAAAGAAAGAAAGAAAGAAAGAAAAAAAGACCTTAATTAAAAATGAAGTAAATAATAGTATAGGAGGTTCATGGCTAAGTAGAATATCATGGAGGTGATATTGATTAGAAAATGGTTGATTAGAAAAATCTGTGGGCTGATGATTAGAAGTGACTGGGTTCTATATATATCAGTTCTGTCCTTAAGTAGATATGCAACCTCAGAAATTCATTTGACCTGCCTGAGCCTCCTATTTTCTGATTTGTAAAGTGAATGAATGAGCCAGACTAGAGAGAATCACCATGACACCATGGTTCTGTCTAGCTTGCATGTTCCGACATGGGGTCAGGGGAGATGTCAGAAAATCCTCCCTGATAGTGGAGGTGGTGGAGGGCTGCCTCGGCTTGGGAGCCTGTTCTGCAGGGAGATGGGCAACATAGAGGCTGAATAGACACAAAATGCCAGGGACACAATCTGTGTATTTATTTCCTGGCTATATTTATTCATCTTCACCAGGCTCAAGTTGCCATCCTTATTTTACGACTGAAAGTAGTTTTTTCAGATACTCAAACTTGGAATTGTCAAGTAAATTGACACCAACATGTGGTCAATTCACATTTTTTTTATTTCCCCTGATTATGATTCCTTAAGACCTTGGAAAAACAACGTTTTCACTCCACTTATAGAATATGTTCTAGGTGGGTCCAATTCTCTATTTTCTGTCTATTGTGCCAAGAGCTCTTACTTACCAAGCTTTTAACATGTACCAAACACTCTGCAAAACACTTTAAGCATATTATATTGCTTAATCTTGCAACAATTTGAAGAGGGAGATATTGCTATTATCCCTGTTTTACAATGAGGAAACTAGGGCTCAGACAGCTTAAGTGATTTGCTTAAGGTCACACAGCTTGTAAGAAGTAGAAACAGAATTCAAATACAGGTCTGTTGGATTCCAAAGCTCATCCTCTGAAACCATTAAATTATACATTGTTAGCAGTTTTCACATCAGTTTTTTTTTACGTGTTAAAGCAAAAGTCAAGGAGTCATAGATCAAAAATTGAGAGTTTCTTTTTTATTTTAACTTAAATGCATTCAAGATACGTTAACAGAATGGAATGCTATCAGGCTAGTAAAATAACAAGTATGTGGGCCATGCCAATGCATGAAAATGTTTATGTGAAATGCTATTTGTGAAAACCAGCGCAAGAGGGAATGTGCATACTAATTGCAACTCTGCTATGGCGTTTTAAACATACATTGGCAAAAGCTGTATGGAATTTGAAGGATGCAGATTGTTTAGAGTTTAATGCATTTTAGACTCTTTTTTTCTGCAAGTTACTTAACTCTTAAATATACACATTTATATAGAGGAGTAAGGAAGTTTTTTAAAAAGTGAGTAAACTTGGAATAATTCTTAAAGGAGTCCAGCAGTGGCTAGACTTTTGGACTGACACATCAGAGGCCCACCTAAAATATGTAGTGAACAAGTGGTTCTTATTTGAGACCAGATTGAATTAAAAATCTTTTCTGAACTCCCAGTCCTTTATCGACCTGAGTCAACCATATTGAATCTGAATTTGGAGAGAAGGTTCCTCTTCCTGGAAGCTCATAAACATTTTGGGTAACCAGTCTCAAGAAAAATGCACATGTGCACATACATAATACTTTGCAAACAATTGCAGTAAATCCATGGGTCCCTGGGCAGGTGAAGCACCCTGCTAAGAAAAATCATTCTGAAGTTCCTGCCTGGATGGTTGAAATAAAGTTAGAGTGAACCCGAAAGGGTCTGGTCTCACCACAAGAAGGCAGCAATGTTCATCCTGACAACCTCTGCCATTGGTGAGGTTTTTCAAAGGACTTCCATGACTGTTTGGTCTTCACAACTGCCCTCCAGGCTGGACAGAGCAAATGATACTGTGATTTTAACAGTGTAGATTCTGGAGCCAGCATCTGGAATTCAAACGCCAACTTTGTTATGTAAAATTAGGCATGTTGCTTAATTTTTCTAAGCCTCTATCTCTTCTTTTGTAAAGTGGAGATGATTATAATGACAATGATGATAATGGTTGCGAAAATTCAATGACACATGTTGTTTAAGCACTTAGCACAGTGCCTGACACAAAGAAAACTCTAAGTAAATGATAACACTTTTGCTTAAGATAACACATCTAGTAATAAGCAGGGTTCAGCCTTTATTTCAGCTCATTCATCAACTCCAAGTCTACTTCTCCTTATAATTTATCATAAACTATAATACATGTATTTGTCCATTTTTGATTATCCATCTACTGTATATATTTTCCCTTGTTTCCCCTTTCACATATATTAGATATCTTTTCAGAGAAATTAGTGAACCGAACAGGAAATATTCCCGTTAGTAAATCTTATTTCATAGCAAGGTTAAAAGCTTTTTCTTAAGACATGTAAAATTTTGTCACTTAAATCAAGGACTTCACTGTATGCCTATCTGGATCAAAGCTTGCTAATAATTTATGTAAAATTGCTGGTGATTAATCCAGCCCCTTCTCTGCCATGTTCTCTGCCTTGTTCTCTCCAAGGGCCTCTTTCCCTTCCCTGCTCCTCCCAGGGCCTACAAGGTGGCTTCCTTCCCACCTCTTCTCATCTTTCAGATTGGGGTTCAAATGTTACTTCTTCCACCTGCCCTAATCCCCACCCTGACCTCAGTCTTCCTCCCCTGCCCAAGCTAGCACAGAATTGCATTCCTTTCCTTTATTGTCCTTATCTCTGTGTGCAATTAACTTATTCGCTTCATATCTGTTTTCCCCATCAGACTGTAGCAGACAAGAAAGCAGGGCCTGTATATTGTATGCTCACTCTTGGACTTAACTTTTGGTTGAATAAACAAATAAGCCATTTCATCTGGGCACTGCCTCTGTGCCCGGCTGCTGGAGTAGACCATGCTCTCATCCTTACAGCAAATTTTCAGGTAGGTGGCATTTTATTTATGTTATTCTCCAAGGAAGAGGAGAGTCAGAGGGGATAAATAACTTGCCTCAGATTACAGGATAGGTCCATCACAGAGGGCCCACTACCTCTGTGATCTCTCTCAAGGCCCAGGGACCCTTAGGCGGTGAAAGGCAAGAGTCCGGGAACCCCTGGAGAGCTGGAAGCAGGATTTGTGAAGTTCTCACCCCAGACAGCAGCAGTCAGCCTGTGAGCTGATTAGAAGAGCAATCATCAGAAATCAAGTCCCCCTGACTAAGGAGGTGCCTGAAATTGAGATGTCACTTATAATCTCTTTCTTCCTGGGCTATCTGGATCAAAATTTCAATGATTAAGGAATCATTTTAATTTTTCTCGGGGAAATCTAAACACTTGAACTTTAAAAAAAAAGAATTGTCATCGGTAAGAAGGGTAAAATAGGTTTCAGTATTAACTTCTTAATGATTTTTGAAACACGCAGATCTTGCTGGAGCAGACGTGCACAAATGGATGATTTCCAATGTTCTCTTAAAATCTGGGATGCCTCAGAGGCTATAAAAATAAAATTCTAAACACAAATTCATCCTGGCAAAGGCTGGGTAGCCATTCTGGATTGGACCAAAATATCGAATTTGGCTCAGACACAGAGGACCAATGCTGTTCTCCAAGTGGTGGACTTCTCACGTGGAGACTAAACGGAATCATGAGATCGTAATTAGTTGTAATTATAGGAATAGCATCTTCTGTTTTTGTCTCTTCGCTGAGGCAATTGCCTGGGATGGTTTTGGAATAACTCGTTCCTGAGGCTCAGAAGGGCTTTGAAAAGGAAGGTTAGCAGTCAGTTCTCAAATACCCAACTTATACCTTCAGACAAAAAAATGAGTTGCTTTTAGAGTTATTCATTTCAAAGGCTTTTTAGTTCCTCTCCTTTAAACTGAAGTTGTTTGGCCCTGCCGGGGCTTTGGGGAAGCAAAGAGGCCAGTTACTGGATGTAAACCACTTTCATCCCTAGGGGAGGGACACCATGGCCTAGGTGGGAATGCTAATTAGAACAGAGAGATGTTCGTTCTTTTGGGAAAGCTGGGAATAAGAACCTCCTGCTTACATGCCAGATCCTTGGCACGACCACTTTTTTCTCTTTTCCAGTTATGCGTTTTGAATGTGAAACTCAATTCCTACCAGGATGTCTGGAGCACATCCACTGTGGGATACTGGTTTCACTCTTCCATCTCCTGTCTCATGGCTGGGTTCCATTATGCCGTTATTTCCCTCCACTCGGTAAGAGAATCCTCTGGTGAATTTATCTAACACTTTTCTCCTTTAGTAAGCCCATTTTTTAAGATATAGAGTTACATGAACCCTACCAGGCCTGTGTATGGAAAGTTCTAGTAATCCCTCAGCCTAGGCAAATGTACACTCTTGGCCTGATCTAGGCCCTATTGAGGATTAGAAACGTCGAAGACAGGTTCAGAATGGTCTACAGCTTCTCTCAGAGCTCTCTAGAAGGAAGGTCTGTCTTGTGAGATTTTTATTCTTGAAGTAATCATTAGAATAACAAGCAACAATTACATAGCAATTACTCCGTGCCAGTCAGTCAATCAACAGAACTTTACTATGTGCACGCTAAGTTGTTGGCACTGTTTGAACCACCAGGAAGAAATCAAGGAAATTGTTCCTGATTCTGTCCCTACCCTTGTGACACTGTGTCACGATGAGAAGCTGGGCTTAAGTGTTTGAAGTTCTGCATAGTAGAAAAGGAATTAGACTTACTCAGTCATTCGGGGACTCAGAGCTAGGGAAGAGAGAGTGGAAATGACAGGGAGGTGGATGGGGTTAGGCCGGTGGTTCCCCAGTGTGGTTCCAGCCAGCAGCTCCAGCAGCACCTGTAACTTGTTCCAGTAGGTGTAGGGTAGGCCCCATCCTACACCTACTGAATCAGAAGCTCTGGGGGTGGGACCCAGCAAGACAGCTCTCACAAACTCGCCACTGATTTGTACATGTGCTGAAGTTTGAGAACCACCGGATTTGACATAAGAAAAAATTCTCCACCCAGTAGAGTATTCCAATGGCAAAATGAGCCACCGCAGCTGATGGTATAGCATTCTCCATCACTGGCTGTATGCAAACAAGACGGCTTGAAGAAGGAAGGAAGGGTTTGGACTTCGGCACTTCCCAAGCTTTTTTAATGATGAAATACTTTTATAATTACGAGGTGCTGACAGGACACCAATAAGGGCTTGTAAAGTAGTGGACAATTATGCATTAGATAAAGTAGATTGCAAAAAATGCTCCCACATGAAACCCTTGCTGCCAGAAATTATCCAGAGTTATTTTTTATACTTTATAATTTACACACAAATTAGAAGAATAAGATCATTTTAATTTATTAATGTGAATATCACTAACATAAACATTCCCTTCCTTTCTCCTATCTCCTCCCCCAAAATACCTGTTATTTATCACGGATGGGAAAACAAATGCTCTGGTGTTCCTGCCAACCCTGAACAATGTACCCTAGGAAAAAACTGGAGGGTAGCAAAAATTATATTTGGAATCTCTTCATCCTTTTCCGCAACCTCTTCAAATCTCCGTCACTCCTCTCCTTTCCTCTTTTCCAGGCAATACTCTATCCTTGCATCCAAATCCACTAGGACTTAGGTGCTGTACCTTCAGCTCTCTCGCCCCCACCCCCAGCCACCACAATCTTCCCAGTCTTTTCCTGCGTTTGTCCCCATGTCCAGGCCTTCCTGGCCTCTATCCACCCTTCTCAGCCCGAGTTCTTCCCTCCGAGTGCAGTGTATCCATCTGCTCAGGGACCTGGATGATGCCATGGCAGTGGCTAATGAGTTACTGGTTCATCTCTTGGGTAACCTGTTTGCTTTTTAACTGGAGCTTTCTAGAGCCAGTGCCTGTGAGAGTGAGAGTTTTAGATAGTCAGCCTGAGGGAAAGGCACCATGTGGAGAGAATTTCTGTGTCAAGTCTAGACTCGATCCATCTAGTATTTTCCAGAGAGGTTTTTCTCTGGAGTTTCACCTGTGTTGGGAACTGACATGGAAGGCAAAACATAACCACCGACTTGGCTTGAATTTGATGTGCAGAAGAGAGAAGATGCTCTTGCTGCCGTTACTCAAGGCTACTCAATCAGCTACCTTCTCGGGGTTATAATTCTATTTGCTTTTCCCCCCCAGCGGGGCCAGAGGGCAGGGGGGACAGCAGGAAGAAGACAGGGAGACAGGAGCACTTTGCTCTGCTTTCCCCATAACTACTGCATGTGAATGGAGACCTGTTTATGGGCACTTATTGTCCCCGCGATATTTGGGCCTCATTTACGGCAGGGATTAACATGATCTAGAGGCAGCTCACTGGGTTCCTTTGCGATAATCTAAAAATAAACAAAGCCCAAAGGATTCATTTCTTTTTCGTATTAATTTGAAGGAAGGCAGATGGTGCCCAATAACCTGATTTGAATTGCCAATAAAGCTCGTCATCTTTTTGCTGAGTACTTGCCGTTAAATTTTAACGGATGGTGTCAGGCAGTGCAGAATGAGCTCCCAGAAAGGTTACTCTGGGCCCGCGGGGTGGGAGAGCAGGGAGATGGAGCAGTGAATCTGTCTCCACACAACCGCCCTGGGAAGGAAGAGGGTTGGAGGGATGAGAGAGGCTGGGGAGGGCTCTGAACACTGTTGAGACTGGAGGGAAAGCATGCAGAAAGGGGTGAGCTGGCAGGAAAGTGGTGTTTTCCAAGATGCTTGCGAAGCCCCAAGTTGTAGGTTTGAGATCTCGTAACTGTGTGTCATGTTGCCACCTTCCTGTCACCCTTGGGTGCTCAGGAGGCGGTCAGTAAATGCTGGTTGAATGGGTGATGCAAAGCCTCGATGGGTGGAAAGTATGACACGGTAAGGAGGGAAGAAAGCAGGACCAAGACAGGGAGAGGAGGTGACCTGCCACGTGGCCCTGCAGGGCTGAAAGGCAGAGTCCCGGGTGGGGCGCGGGCTCCAGCGTTCCATCCCCAGAACGGTCTCATAATCACCTGGCGGAGGGGGATGGGCCACATTGCTTCGGGGACTCAGCTGCTTCATCTGGGACCAGAACCCAAGACTCCGAACCTTCCAGTGCCGCTTTCGCAAGCACCAACAAGCTTTCTCCTTGCTTCTGTGCTTGGTGAATGGTTTCTTGATTTTTCTAACTCAAAATGGTTAATTTTGTTGATTTTTTTAAAATGTCAAAATTAAGTGGCTGAACTGGAAGATCGATAACGGCTTTTTCAACTCTAAAATTCTGTGGTGTGTTCTATGATGTTTGCAAAGGGCCAAGGTTTGTTTTGTTTTGTTTTGCTGGGACAGATCACCGGGGTCCCCAAGCCAGCCTAACACAGGTAAGGACGCGAGAACATGCTAAAGGGCCGTCATCCCTCGAGAAGAATCAATCACATTACGGCCGTCTCAGCTCCAGGAACCAGACATCTTGCGCTCATGTGCGGGACTACAATAGCTTGGACCCACTTGTTACCCACTCCCGCTATTCCTTTCCGCTCTACCCCTCTCAGTCCATGTGCTGATGGTCGGGCTGACCTTGTCATCCCGGGGCGGACACCTGCCTCACGTTCAGCCAATCAGATTATTCTGCACCCTCCCGCCACAGTGTTTAGTTCGAGGATGAGAACTCAAGCCTGATGGGAATCAGCCTTGGGACTTTTGCCAAAGCAATTGAGAATGAGACCCTCTCTTTTCACTAGAGTCGCTAAACAACAGGGATAGGAGCTTAAAGTTGCAGGTGGCCATCAGCTCTTGAGGGCATCGTGGGCTGAGAATGAAGCCAACACAGAGGAAAACAAAACTGAAAAGTGGAGAGAGGTGGGTTCCTGGTGACATCACACCTGAAGGGAGATTTGCTGCTGCACCTTTCAGTCCAATGAGCCAGCAATTGCCCTCTTTTGCTTTTGTTTGTTTTAATTGGGTTTTCATCACTTGCAATGAGAAATGCCCCAATTAACAGAGCCACCTTGGTGCTCAGGGCAAAGTGCAGGGACAGGAGGAAGAGAAAATACAATGAGCAAATACGGAGAGCAACAGCATACACCTGCTGGCAGGCAGAGGAGGAAGGCTTCGGCAGCACTGCTTTGTTACAACTAAAATACCACTGACCTCAGCCGGGCGCGGTGGCTCACCCCTGTAATCCTGGCACTCTGGGAGGCCAAGGCGGGTGGATCGTTTGAGCTCAGGAGTTCGAGACCAGCCCGAGCAAGAGCGAGACCCCGTCTCTACTGAAAAAACAGAAAGAAATTAGCTGGACAACTAAAAACACATAGAAAAAATTAGCCGGGCATGGTGGCGCTTGCCTGTGGTCCCAGCTATTCGGGAAGCTGAGGCAGGAAGATTGCTTGAGCCGAGGAGTTTGAGGTTGCTGTGAGCTAGGCTGACGCCACGGCACTCTAGCCTGGACAACAGAGTGAGACTTTATCTCCAAAAAAAAAAAAAATACAACCGACCACTTTACGCCTGACCTTTTATAGTCACAGTGGTAGATGGCATCGTGGGAAAACAGAATCCTCAAGCAATTGGCATCAGAGTCATCTAGGAAGTTTTTGTTTTTATGAATTCAGATTCCAGGGCTTTACCCAGATCTGCTATTCAGAATCTGAGAGTAGAGGCCTGGAATTTGCTTTCTTAAAAGATTCCCAGGTTACACATTAAAGTTTGACATCCGCTGTTATGGCACTAAGAGCTCAGACTTTGAAATGAGAAAATCTGGGTTTGAATCTAGTCTCTGTAGTTACTGTCTGTATGGCTTTGGGCTAGTAACTTAACCTCCTCCAGCCTCAGTTTTGCTATCAGTGATAGATACCCCACCGACAATGCCTCATACTTGTGAGAATAAGCGAGATAAGGTATGCATGTGAAGTGCTTAACAGTGTCTTCTTATATAAGAAGTTTTCAGTCACTATTGTTATTATTAAAACCTAAAACTACAAGGCAAGGGGACAGACCTGAGAAAACTCAAAAGGAACAGGTAAACACCGCGAGTTAGATGCTCCTCAGCATTTATGACACAGCATGCGTAGAGGCTAAGACTGACGTGTCAAGGAGGAGCACTCGAGTGCCTGAATCAAACTCTAGTTCTTCCACTTACCAGCTCTGTGACTTCCTTACTGCAGTGTACTGTGCCTCAGTTTTCTCATCTGTAAAATGGGATTAATATTGGTACTTAACTCACAGCTTTTTTGGGGAGGGGTAATGATGAAGTGAGAGAAGGAATGCAAAAAGGGCATAGATGATACTAATTAGTTTTATTATACCCATTTTTCAATGACATTAATGCTTGTCTTTTATGCTTCATTGTCACATAGCCCTATTCCTCTGAGGTCCTCTCCCTCTAGCTCCTGCCCTTGCCATTAAATAAAGAAAGTATATTCAGAGAGAGGGCTGCCCACTCCTAGACTTCCACTTGATCTGCGTCCCCCAGAGAGGACCCCAGGGCGGGGGACAGTGGAGAGGGGAACGCTCTGTGCTATGGGCTCTGTTTTTGGGCTCTGTTTTTATGCTGGCAGCCTACGTGCTTGGAGAAATGTCTGGAACTTTAAGTTGACATTTGTGAAGTGTCAAGGCCCTGAGCATTTCCTTTTTATCAGAACCCCAGAAAACCTGGGGGCCCCACGTTCTAAGCAAATGAAGAAAAAGCTGCCGTCTTTGAGCTGTAAGTCATGCTGCCGACGTAGCACTCTGCTCCTGCCTGCTAGAGTTGTGTAGGTATTGAACATTCAAGGATCTGTTCAATCCAACTTTTCAAATGAAAACAAAATTAGCGAGTCATATTAATGAGAAAATAACTGCAGGGGCAAAATGACTGTGTTTGGCAGTGTTACAAAAGTGCTTGGAAGAGTTTGAGGAAACATCTAAATCCCAAATAGGAGTTGGGCCTCATCTTCCTCATCTATTAAATTAGATGATCTTTTAATGTTTCTTTTAACTTTTATTATTTAATATTCTTAGATTCCAGATTCTATGATGTCATCCAAAGTTGCTTCTCTTAGGAAGTCTCTCTCTGTCCCCTCTGAATTCCCAGCAGTGGGAGGCGGGGTAGGTGCCATCTGCAGTTGAAACCGGGCCATGTTGTTGAGCAGTTGACAAATCCAAATGATTCTCTTCTCACTGGGATGGGTGCAGGGATGAATATTAATTTACAATTACTCATAAAGGAGACAGCAAAGGCTTCTCTTTTGTCAACACTTGGACATACAAATTAGGTAATATTGAATGGGCAATGAATATTTCATTTCTACCCTGCCTCCTCATGCCAGTCACCTTAAATGAGACTAGATTAATATCCGAAGTGACTCACATTTGGTTAGGTGTCCAGGTCTGGCCCCCTCAGATGAGCTCTATTTTGTCCTCAATTTGTCAGCTGAATTCTGTTATTGACTATGTCAGACAGAAGCAGAACCCAATGGCCTACCTCAGGCTTATACTGGGCATGAACTTCAGTGTTTCAAAGTGATCTTTGGTTCTGACAATATGGCAGAACAAGCTCGTCGAAAAGATGAAAAATAAAAATATGATTTTTAAAAATACTCTGGCATAAAAGAAAGAAAAATCCCTAGGGACAAGAAATGAAGAGAGAAATCAAAGCCAGGACAGTAATGGAGAGTTGGTTTTACAGCAAAATTTCTGACCCAGATATAGATCTCTGGAGTTGAACTTGGGGATTTAACACCCACTGGGATACAGGAAATGTGGCCTCGAGTCCCTGCTAGGTAGGGAAACTAGAACTGAGCTTCAGCATAAAGCTACGAGCCTTGAAAAGTTGTACTGTCCATGGAATGGGGACTACAAAAACTCCACATCTGAGTCCAGGAAAGAATCAAGGAAGTTTGTCACCTTTTTAACTAGGACTCTAGTTAAAAAGAGGAAAAATCCAGGCCAGGCACAGTGGCTCATGTCTGCAATCCTAGCACTTGGGAGGCTGAGGTAGGAGGATTACTTGAGCCCAGGAGTTGGAGACCAGCCTGGGTAACATAGTGAGATCCCCATCTCTACAAGAAATAGAAAAATTAGCCTGGAGTGGTGGTGCGTGCCTGTAGTCCCAGCTACTGGGGAGGATGAGGTGGGAGGATCGCTTGAGCCCAGGAGTTTGAGGTTATAGTGAGCTCTGATTGCACCACTGCACTCTAGCCTGGGTGACAGAGCAAGACCATGCCTCTAAAAAAAAGAAAGAAATCAGAACCCCAGATCTGCGCCCCATATGGGTGTAGTACCCAAATGTATACTACTGAGAAGTTAGCACCAACTGCTCAGGTCTATGAAACCCCTAGGATATGATGGAAACAATTGTAAAACTGCAGTGTTAGGACATTTTTACCACTCAAGGCACAAAGGACTCACACCAGGTAATTAAGCACCATGAGGAAGAGTTAATAAGTGTAGCAAAAGGGTAATTAGCACCCTAAGAATCCAAAATAATAGAAGTTATCTTTGAGACTATAAAATAAGAACATTTCAAATTATTAAAGGTATAAGAGGAGTAGCATGATAAAAAGAACCAGCAAATTTAAAAGAAATATATAAGTAGAACTCATGCATATGTTGATTTTGCACAAAACTGAGGGATTTCCCAGGAGACAAGACTTTCAATGCTAAAACAGGGAAAGTCTCATTGGGAAAACCAAGATGGTTGGTCACCCCACTTCAACTGGGTCATTGAAGAGATTTTAAAAAAGGGACAATTTACAAACTTTTGGACAGGGTTTGAGGAAACCAGTAAGGAACAATGTAGCACCCTGGACCTAACGACAATGGGAAGCGGTTACTACCATTAAGTCTGAAAGGGCAAGGAGAAGGTGTGGTTACAAAACCCATAGAAGTAAGCTCTGCGGAGGAGCCTTTAATGGAAGGAAAGAAGCAGAAGAATAAACACATCATTTTCACTCTTCTCCTACCTCCCCTCTGAACTCCTGCTGGGACCTCCCATTGGCCAAATTCAGCTAAAGCTATTGGGCAGGGGAGGTCATTGACCTAGTCCATGTAAGTCAGCCTCCTGAGATATAGATTAAGAAGGGTGCGGAATGGGTCTTGAGGGGCAAATGAAAAATAATCAGGACAAACACACCATGAAATTGATCATCTGAATACCTGTATGTAAAACCTTGCAAGTTAAAGCAGGCTGTACAATACCAAAATTAGGAGAAAACATACCAGGTTGAAAGTTAGGAGAGCTGAGCCCCAGGGACATCTCTGCTATATACAATCAGTGTGGCTATGAGAAAATTACTTCGTCAAACTTCTTATCTATTAATTAACAATGGAATTGCTCTAGAATAGAAGTCTCAAACAGGAAGCCCATGGATCAAATATTACTGCAGTTATGTACTGTTTAGCCAGTACGATGTTTTAAAATAAATCTGAATCATCCAAAAACATTGAAAAAATCAGGAAAATTCACATAAGAATCTGGATTTCTAGCTTTCTATGTGCTTTCATCTGGCAACAATTGCCCAAAGGAGCCCTTTTAGGCAAGCCCTCCTTCCCAGGTCTACACGGTCCCATCTGGTCCATTTCACTCACTTATATTACCTGCCTATTTCCTATAGCAATTGGAATTTGCAACCTTGAATGAGCTCTTTCAGCTTTCAGGTTTAACAATCTGTGAAATTTAAAGATATTGCTGTATTTTTTGCATATGATCACAGGCTGTTTGAATTTTCTAATGGAGGTGGATTGGGCAGTTGGCAGGTGGCTATTTTTGCATCTCTTCTTTTACATCTTAAAGACAGCACACATGCAGTTTTATGAAGCATACGGTTTTCCATGTGCATAACTGCACTTTGTTGATTTTTCCTTTTCCTATGTTCTCCAAAAGCCCAGTAGAATAAACACAAGCTGCCACTTGGAATACAGTTCTGAGGAAAAGCCCAGCTGGGGAGGAAAACGTGAGAGAATCAAAAAAGCTACCAAGTGACCATATTTTGGGTGTAAGTTTCTGCAGTTCATGAAGACCATGGCTCTTTTTCTCCCCTTCCCCTGGGATGTGATGAGCATGAAGTGAAACAGCTCATGGGTGGCATTGGCTCTGCTTGTGGCAGGGAAGGGGGTTAAAAAAGCCAGATTCAGCCTCTCCGTGGCAGACCTTGGCTGGAGACATGCGCAAATGTTTTACTGGCCAGTGGGGTCTGGGTTTTACGTTTGTGAACAGCCATGGCAGGGGGTGACAGCGAAAAGGAGAATCGTTTCCAGGCTTGGGGAAAGATAAATCTGAAAGGAGTTCTCCATAGACCAGTCCTGCTCAGGAGATGATGACAGTGAGCTTGTCAGGTCAGGGAACCTCGAGGTAGGCGTTAATATGAATCTCACTAACTTTCCCTAAGGACCAGGAAACTGGGGCTCTCTAGCCCACATTTAATCCTGAGAACGACTGCTCGCCAGCTCCGTGGAGGATTCCCTTTCAACCCACCCCTCGGTGCTGAACGGTTTCAGCTACTGCTGGGAGACGATTCAGCCAAAGGATTAAAGCATTCAAAGAGACGCTCCTGGCTCCTTTTCTAGAATAAACAAGGATTGTAGGTTGAATATGAATTATTAAAATGTATTCATTTTTCTCTGGACAAGTCTGGCGCTAGCTAATCACCTTTGCTTCGAGGAAAGGTAAATGCGTGTTGAGCGTTGCAGGCTGGACTGGCTCCTGACAAAATCGTTTGGGAGCAAAACTTGTTTGGATGATTACTATCCCAGAATATCTCCTGTTCCCTTTGTGGGGCCTCTTTTGTTGTCCACCATTTGTCATTCCTATGTCCTCCTGCACATCCGGTTTTGTGCACCTGTCTCACCTCCTAGCCCACCGGTCCCGCAGCCTCCAAGAAGCCTAACTTCTGTGTGTCACTGTGTGTCAATGAGGTTTCCTGATCAGTAGGCAGGCTGTACGATTTAGTGTCCAAACTGGGACACTTTTGAGAGTCAAAGAACTCTTAGTAATTGTTTCAGTTCCAGTGGGCTGCTATAACAAAATACTATGGACTGGGTGGCTTATAAACAGCAGAAATTTATTTCTTGCTGTTCCAGAGGAGAGGAAGTCCAAGCTTAAGGTGCTGGCAGATTCAGTGTCTGGTGAGGGTCCACTTCTTGAGTCATAGATGTTGCCATCTTGCTGTGTTCTCATATGGTGCAAAAGGCAAACGAGTTCCCTTGGGCCTCTCCAAAAGGACCCTAATCCCATCCATGAGGGCAGAGGCTCCCAAAACGCCCTACCTCCTAATTGCATCATCACCTTGGAGGCTAGAATTTCAACATCTGAATTTTGGGAATACCATATCAATAATTACATCTACATAACAATACTTTTATCCACTCCAGAGATACATTTGTATTTCCACAGGGGTGTTCTAGAGATAGTTTGTTTTGACTCAAAAAGGTACTCTTAAGCTTGGAGATTTTGCTATTCTGATGCAGTAGCAGGTAAGTTCAATGATTTGGGGGTGGGCAGCTCTTTTATAGCAGATCAAATCAAACCAAGTGTCTAGGGAGTCCTATTTAGAAATAAATAATCTGACTCTTATCCTTAGAAACTTTTAATTTAATTTGGAAAGTCAGAGCCAACAGGGATGAAAAAGTAGTTGAGACAGATTTAAAGAAAAAAAGTGATGTGTGGCACTTTTTTTTTTTTTCTCCTGAGACAGAGTCTGGCTTTGTTGCCCAGGCTAGAGTGGAGTGCCATGGTGTCAGCCAAGCTCACAGCAACCTCAAACTCTTGGGCTCAAGCAATCCTTCTGCCTCAGCCTCCCGAGGAGCTGGGACTACAGGTATGTGCCACCATGCCTGGCTAATTATATATATATATATTTTTTAGTTGTCCAGCTAATTTCTTTGTATTTTTTTTAGTAGAGATGGGGTCTCGCTCTTGCTCAGGCTGGTCTCGAACTCCTGAGCTCAAACAATCCACCCGCCTCAGCCTCCCAGAGTGCCAGTGTCACTTTTTAATTAGAACAGATTTCAAACCTCCATCTTCCACACTTTCCAACAAAGAAAAACAAAACACTGACCTGCTATTGACAGAGCTAGAAGCTTCCATTCTGTGGGATGGCAGAAGGGGTAAATCAACTGTAAAATTGTAAGAATTATTAATAAATGCTATCAGGGAAACAAACTGAGAACAAGGCAAACAGCCAAGTAGGGCTACTCTGGGTGTGGCCGAGGAAAGCCTCTTGGAGGAGCTGGCATGTGTCTGCACCTTGAAGTATGAGATCAGCCCAGCCAGGTGAAGGGGCCGGGGACAGCATGCAGACCACACACGCATGGGGCTTGATTGCTGGACGCGCTTGAGGTGGTGAAAGCAGCTGAGATGGCTGGAGGACGGAAGGAAAGGGCATGGAACAGGGTAAATTGGAGAGATGGGCTGGGATCTTGAAGGCCTCTATGGAGTCTGGATTTTATTCTAAATGCCACGAGGATCCCTTGAAGTATGCTGAAATGTACAGATCATAAGTGTGCCATTCTACCAGGAGTGACAAGTGCATACACCCCATAACAGAATTTCTAGTCACAACATAGAATATTCCAATCGCTCCAGAAAGTTCCCTCATGCCCCCTTCCAATCAATTACCACCCCTAACAGGCAACCGTTCTTCTGATTTCTACTACCATATACGTGTTTTGCCTATTCTTTACTTTATATAAGGGAAATCGTACACTATGTATTGTTTCATATCTAGCTCTTGCTTAGCATAATGTTTTTGAGATTCAACCAAGTTGCTAATTCCTTTGTATTGCTAAGTAACATTCTATTACATAAGTATACTTTAATTGGCTTATCCTTTTTCCCGTTGAGGACTTTTTCCCTTCCAGTTTTTGGTTATTACGAATAAAGCTGCTATAAACATTTCTACTATAAAACTCTTTTTGAGGGTATGTGTTTTCTCTGTTCTTAGGTAAATAACTAGGAGTGGAATTTCTGGGTCATAGAGTAAGTGTATTATTATTTCCTTTTATGTTTTGAATTAATCAGCTTTATTATAGTATAATTTATATACAATAAATTCACTACTTTAAGTAAATTATTTGACGAGTTTTGACAAATACAGGCTGTGTGTAATCACCACCACAATAATAATGTAGAACTTTTACACCATTCTGCAATTCTCTCATACTTCTTTGTAGTCAATCCCTTCCCCCACCCATTGCCCTTGACAATCATTGATCTGCTTTCTGTCACCATAGTTTTGCCTTTCCTAGGCTTTTCATATATACATATATGCATGTATATATATATATATATTTTTTCTTTTTTTGAGACAAAGTCTCACTCTGTTGCCTGGGCTAGAGTGCTGTGGCGTCAGCCTAGCTCACAGCAACCTCAAACTCCTGGGCTTGAGCAATTCTCCTATCTCAGCCTGCCAAGTAGTTGGGACTATAGGCCTAAACCACCACTCCTGGCTAATTTTTTTTTTCTATTTCTAGTTATCTGGCTAATTTCTTTCTATTTTTAGTAAAGATGGAGGTCTCGCTCTTGCTCAGGCTGGGCTCAAACTCCTGACCTCAAGCAATCCTCCCACCTTGGCCTCCCAGAGTGCTGGGATTACAGGCGTGAGTCACTGCGTCTAGCCTAGACTTTCATATATTAATGAAATTATATGTTATATAGTCTTTTATGTCTCACTTCTTTTATTTATCATAATGCTTTTGAGAGTCATCCATGTTGGTACATATATCAGTAGTTCATTCCCTTTTATTGCTGAGTAGTATTCCATTGTGTGGATATGCCATCATCTGTTTATCCATTCATCAGCTGATGAACATTTAGGTTGTTTGCAATTTTTGGCTGTTGTGAAAAAAGTTGCCATAAACATTTAAATATAAGTCGTAAGAGTGGAGTTGCTGGGTTATGTGGAAAGTATAAGTTAATTTACATGAAAGTGAAATATGTATTCCAAAGTAACTATTTATTTTGCATTTTCACCAGCAGTGCGTGGCAGTCCTGGTGGCCTCACTGCTGGAGCATGCCTTGAATGCTCAGCCAGGCGGCTGACAGCTCTACCCCAGCCCTCAACTCCTGCTTGCACAGAGCCTCGAGTCAGCCAGAGGTGATAGCCTGGGCTTTCTCCGGCCATTCCTGTGCTCATGCACATGGCCTCATAGATCCTCAGGAATGTGTTAGAGCTTTCCAAAGCCCCTGTGGACATCTCATTTTCCAGATTTTCCTTTAAGGCTTTTGGTTAATCAATTGTTTGCTAACTGTTACCCACTCCCTCAGATAGCCATGATAGTAAGCATTTGCCTGTCACTACTTTTGACAAATGCCCCCAAGCGGGGACTGGGTGAGCTCTAACTCAGGTCAAATAAACACAGCCTTGTTATTGAAGTCTACCAAGGAACCAGAGACAGGTCAAATAATGACAGTTCCTTGGGAGTTGGGTTTTGAAGGAGCTCTAACCCCATTCTGCCCTTCCACTTGCTGCCACGTTGCTGGTTTTCTCTAAGGTCAACTTACGATACCATGAAGCTCATTGTTCTTACTGAGATTCAGTTCTTTTTCTTGAATAAATGTTCCCCAGATTGCTGCAAGGCTTTGGTTAATTCTCAGAATTCTAAAAAAGTTTATTCCAACTATTTTTGTAAGTTTTCTCATTGCTTTTATGGAGGAGAGGATTTTCAGGGATGCTTACTCTGCCATTTTCCCCATTTGGTTTTAATTTGCATTTTCCAATGACTATTAACATTGAACATCTTTTCACATGCTTATGTGTCATTCTTATAGATTGGTGGAATATCTGCTCAAATCTCTTTTCAATTTTTAAAAATAAGGTTATTTTCTTTTTAGTGAGTTTCAAAAATTCTTTATACATTTTGTATACAAACCCTCTATCAGATATGTGTTTGATCAATATTTTCTCCAAGTCTGCAGCATGTATTTTCAGTTTTGTAACAGAATATTTTATAAAACAATTTTTTATTTGGATGAAGTCTAATTTATCATTTTTTTCTTTTGTGGTTCATGTTTTATGTCCTTTTTTAGAAATTTTTCTCTGACCCAAGGTTACAAGGATTTTTTCTAGAAGTCCTGTAATTTTAGTCTTGTGTTTAGGTTTATGATCCATTTTGAGTTAATATTTTTATGGTGCGAAGTTCATTTTTGTATGTGTATATCTACTTGATCTTGCACTATTTGTCAAAAAGTCTATCCTCTCTGGGAGGCCGAGGCGGGTGGATTGCTCAAGGTCAGGAGTTCGAGACAAGCCTGAGCAAGAGAGAGAGCCCGTCTCTACTAAAAATAGAAAGAAATTATCTGGACAGCTAAAAATATATATATAGAAAAAAAAATTAGCCGGGCATGGTGGCGCATGCCTGTAGTCCCAGCTGCTCGGGAGGCTGAGGCAGGAGGATCGCTTGAGCCCAGGAGTTTGAGGTTGCTGTGAGCTAGGCTGACACCAGGGCACTCACTCTAGCCAGGGCAACAGAGTGAGACTCTGTCTCAAAAAAAAAAAAAAAAAAAAAAATGGCTATCCTGTCCCTAATTGAATTACTTCAATATCTCTGTCAAAAATTAATTTATTAATATTGTGATTCTCTATTCTGTCCCACTGTTTTGTATGTCTATACTTACACCATTATCACACTGTTTGATCACTCTAGTATTACAGTAAGTCTTGAAATTGTGTGGTGTGAGTCTTCCAATTTTGTTCTTCTTTAGAAAAGTATATATTTAACTTTATAATAAATTGACCACAGCATCCTAAGGTAGTAGTACCATTTTATCCTTTAAATATGTTGGAGTTCCAGTTATTTCCAAAACTTGTCAATACTTGGGTTGTCTTCCTTTTTAATTTAGCCATTTTAATGGGTGTGAAATAGTATTTCATAATAATTTTAATTTGCCTTTCCATGATAACCAAACGATTTAGAGCACCTTTTTATTTGGTTTTTGTCATTACATATGTCTTCTTTTGTGAAGTTTTTTTTTTCCTTTGGTGAAGTTTCTTTAATTGGGGTTTTTGCTTTTAATTATTGATTTGTAAAAGGATTTTATATATTCTGGAAAACAAGTATACATTTCCTCCCCATCTAAGACTTGTTTTTTCATTTTCTTAATTGTGTCTTTTGATGAGCATTAAGTTTTTAATTTTGATGAAGTCCATTCAATCTTTTTTCTTTTATGATTAGTGCTCTTTGTTTTGCATCTAAAAAACCTTTGCCTTTCCCAAGGTCGCAAATTATTTTAGGTTTTCTTCTAGAGGCAGCACAGTTTTAGTTTTTATGATTAGATCTATGATTCATCTCAAATTATATTTTTGACCATATAGGGGTTCATTTTTTTTTTCCAGACATTTATCTAGTTGTTCCAGTGCCAGTTACTTTTTCCCTTTGAACTGCCTTGGTGCTTCTTTGAAGGGCTTTAAACAGAGAAGTAATAAGGCATTCGCTGATGTGAGGAAAATGGATCTGAGAGGTAGAGAGATCAGTGAGGAGGTGACTACAGCAGTCCAGGCTTGTCTGACAGTGGCCGCAGCCAAGGCAGCAGTAGTGGAGATGGGAGAAGCAGCAAAGTTGTTCGTCCAGAGTGATGGAGACTGCTTTCCATAGATCCTGCATACATCTCGCTCTCACCCATCTCCACAGTGTCAACAAACAGAAAAGGACAGCCAATATGGGAGACAATTCATGAATGATGAGTCAAGTGTCGAAGGTTTCAGTCTAGGCTCTGACACTAAGTTTTAACTAACCTTGTGAAAACTTCATTTTCTCATAAAAAGTACCTCATGAATGATGTCCTCTTTTATCCTAAAATTATATGATTCTATACTGTTCTCTGAATGCTCCAGTAAAGGTGGCCAATGAATTCCTGAACCAGTAAACTCTCTTTGGTCTTTACCTTATTTGAGCTCTCTGTAACACTGTAGACTTCACTAGCCACTCCTTTCCTCTTGAAACTCTCGTTTCCCTGGGCTTTCGTGCCTCTACTCCCCTGATTCCCAATTTCCTCTCTGGTGAGTTTTTCCCAACCTCCATCACTGCCTCCTCCTCCATTTGCATAATGTCTAAACATTGGCCTCACCAGGATTCTCACCATGGGCATATTCTAATTCCACATCTTTTCTGGGTCATCTCTTCCAAGATACTTCATGCATCTAGATGCTATTGACTCACAAATTTCTAATACCAGATAAGATCTTTCTCTCTTGGGTCCTGAACTCATATAGTTAACTTTTGTCTTGCCACTGTGCCTGGATATCTCTTAAGTTTAAAATTTAATTTGTTAACATCTCCCCCGAAACCATCTCCCTTTCTAATTTTGATGACTGGCTCTCCTACCTACCCAACCTTCCAAAGCGATGTCTGAGAGTGATTCTAGACTCTTCTCTCTCCTTGACTGTCCACACTTAATCCCTACAACACTTCCCTTCTCTTTCCTTAATATTATTCGTGTTCGTAACCAAATTAGAATGCTTATGAGAATGAGGGGGGAACTATTAGTCATTATGCCAGGATAACCGACGTAAACCAGGACTACTCTGGGCCAGCAGTGAAGTGTGATTAGCCTCTAGTTCAGAAACAGAAAGAATTCATCCCAGAGTGCTTTGTGAAAGCATACTGCTCTTGAAGAACTGAGAGAATTGCTAGTCTGAGTGCATGTGCACATATGTGACAGGGAGTGACATAGTGAGAGATGAAGCTGGAAAGGTCACTGTGATATCAGGTTCTGCAGGTGTAAAATGTTTCTTACCTTTGGAATTAATCATGAGAGGTTGACATTATTGGTTGCCTGCTTAGCATTCATTTCCTTTCCTTCCTGACAAAAGCCATCCTCCTTGTAGCCACATACTTCGGGAGAAGCTGACCCTACTGCCAGCTCCAGTGATGAGTCTAATTGGTCCAAGGGTCATCTCTGTCCCTTTGCCAGAGATTGGCTCATGGGACAGATGACCCAGCTGTAGCCAGTGGTACATTAGGAGAATCTGCTGGAGAGTTTCCAAAAATGTTTCCTCATTCCTAAGAGAAAACCACAAGAAGGGATTGTCCTGCCCAGGTCCAGCCATTTTAATTCTAGGTATGAGGTTGAAGAATCATTAATGGCAGAGTGAGAGATGAAAGGAAGCGGGATTCTTGATGACTTCGTGAGTTGCTAAGTGACCAACCCCTGCCCTACCTGTGGATTTCATCGAATAGAAAATGATCCTGGCTTTATTACTTAAGTCATTAAGTTGGCATTTCTGTTACTCGTAGCCAATAACACTCTGATATACCATGAAATTTAGGGATATGAAGTAATGGCCATGACCTTAAAAGAATTAGAGGAAAGGTAACTTCCATGTCTTTGAAAATTAGGTCTGGTATTTATTTTACTTTGTGCGATTACTTATCTTTCCATGTGATTGTTTTGAACATCCGTCTAGTATGGAACTTTTAAAATCAAGGACTAGGATCAATTTTTACTTCTTCGTATGCCCAGAACTCTTTACATAATCCACACATTTTTGTCAATTACTGACCCCCACACAGTTTTTTTTGGAAGATGACCAAAACACTGTCTCTATTTGGGGATAATAATTAGTCTCATTTTTATAGGCTTCCTCTTGAATGTGGAGGGAATTACAGGATAAGTAAATAGGAACATGGTGGCCATGTGGCCTGCTGCCCCCGGATACTACTTGGAGACCAGCCTGGCATGGAAATGACCAGATGTTTGAAACTGAGCTACTGGTGAGTGAAATAAATAAGTCAGCTGTCCCACTTCCCATCTACATGGAAGGTTTCCGCATTGCAAAACCGCTGGTGCCTGTCATCTCACACAGCAACAATGGATCTCTTAACCCCTTCCTAAACTTGGCTTTGGAAGGCCCTGGAAGGCCAGTCAGACTGTGTGGGTATGTGTACACTAGTGTGCATCTGTTACTGGCATTCCTGGAAGCAGTGTCTCAACTTGAATCACTACCCAGATACACGGGTGCTCCTGGACCTGACAAAGTGACCTGTAGAAAATGAGAAGTGACAGGGTAAAGGCAATGAAAAGGAGGCAGAAGGGTTTATTAGGCAGTTCTGAACTAATGAAAGAAAGATGACAGTCCAATGTGTATATGGGGCGTGCCAAAAAAGGGCTTGTCTTACTGGTTATTTGAAGACAGGAGCAGGGTTTTCTTTCTCTCTCTCTTTCTCTCACTCCCTCCCCATTGATTATATTTCTGATTGTACTGGTACTATATGCTCCTTGAGAAACATTTGAAAAATAGAGGAAAGTATAAGAAAAAATTTAAATCACCTGTATACTTAGTTCCTAACATTTCAGTATATATCTGTGCAGGGTTTTTTCCTAGGTGTGTGATCATTTATTCAGTCAACATTTCCACAAATATTTAATGCATTCTGTATGTGTCAGGCACCATGTAAAGCAATGGAAATATAGTTGTGACTAATAATTGGCATAATACTTTATTGCATGTAACTTTGGGTCCAGCAGAAGTGACATATAAATACACAACTGCACTTAGAATTATTTAATCTCAAGTTTGACAAGCTCTACAAAGAACAAGTACTTAATCTTTTGGAAGACTAAGAGGTCCTAATCTAGCCTGATTGTATCTGGACGTGCACCTAAGGTAAGGACTCTGCAACTGACACCAGAATGGTGAGAAACTGCTGGCCAGGAAAGAGGTGAGTGTGTTGGGCTGAGAGGGGTAGAGGCAGGCAGGGAACAGAGGGGAAAATTCCTGGCAGAGGAAGGAGCTTACCTGAGATCCTGATGGGTAGACAGTGATTAAATGGGGGCAAAGTGGCTTTGTGGAAGTTGGAGAGAAAACTAGGGACCAGATTCTACAGGACAAGTGTCTACAAATTACAGCCCAGAGGCCCAATCCAGCACCCCACTTGTTTTTGTCAATAATTGGAACAGAGCCATGCCCATTCATTTATGTAGTGTCTATGATTGTTTTCACACTACGATGGCAGAAATGAGAGGTCGCTACAGAGACCATATGTTCTGCAGAGCCTGAAATATTTACTATCTGGGCTTTTACAGAAAAGTTTGCTGACCCCTGCTGTAGAGCCTTGCAGCTGGGTATGTGGTGGAATTCTTTTACCACAAGTACAATGGGAAAGCTTTGAGCAGAAAGCAGGGAAGAAACTTAATTGGATTTTCTTTTAAAAGAACTCTGGCCACATTAGAGGGGACAGATTAGAAATGAAGACTCTGGACCAGGCGTGGTGGCTCATACCTGTAATCCTAGCACTCTGGGAGGCCGAGGTGGGAGGATTGCTTGAGCTCAGGACTTTGAGACCAGCCTGAGCAAAAGCAAGACTGTATTTACTAAAAATAGAAAAAATTAGCCGGGCATGGTGGTGCGCACCTGTATTCCCAGCTACTTGGGAGGCTGAGGCAGGAGGTTGGCTTGAGCCCAGGAGTTTGAGGTTGCTGTGAGCAAGGCTGACGCCATGGCACTCTAGCTCTGGCAACAGAGTGAGACTCTATCTCAAAAAAAGAAAAAAAAAAAAAGAAATGAAGACTCTGAGTGGATATGGGGCACCTAAGAGTATCCAGGAGAGAAGGGCTGGTGGTTTGGACTAAGGTTGTGCCAAATGGGCATGGAAATAAATAAATGGAGACTTCTCCGGAATTTGTATAGGACAAGACTTGGTGACTAATGGGGTAGGGGAAATAAGGAGAGAGAGATGTCCAGGAACATACCCAGATTTCTGCCCAATCCACCTGCCCATTGGGGAGCTCTAGAAGAAAAGCAGGACTGAGATGCAAAGTCAAGAGCTTTTAATGCCTGCCTAGTTTACCACAGTGGGTAATATAACCTAATCCTATTATTGGACATAGATATTGTTTCTATTATTTTTCTTTTAAAAATAATGCAGTGATAAACTCATTTATGTATACCTCTCATTGTTTCCTTAGAATACGATCCTAGATTTTTGTTTTTGCTTCTGTTTATGTGGTGAATTACATTTATAGATTTGCATATGTTGAATCATCTCTGCATCTCTGGGATGAAGCCCACTTGGTCATTATGGATTATTTTCTTAATAAGCACCTGGATTCAGTTAATTCGAATTTTGTTGAGAATTTTTGCATCTATAGTCATAAGGGATATTGGTCTGTAGTTTTCCGTTTTTGTTGCATCCTTTACTGTTTTTGGTATCAGAGTTTTGTTGGCTTCATAAAATGTGTTGGAGGAGTGGATTCTATCCTTCTCAATGTTGTGGAATAACTTCTGCAGGATAGGCACCAGTTTTCTTCTTTGTAGGTGTGGTAAAATTCGGGTGTGAAACTGTCCGGTCCAGGGCTTTTCTTTTTTGGAATGTTTTATTGCTGTTTCAATTTCAGTCCTTGATATTAGTCTGTTCAGGAATTCTATTTCTTCCTGGTTGAGCCTAGGGAGGCTGTATGTTTCTAAAAATGTGTCCATTTCCTCCACATCTTCCAGTTTGTGTGCATAAAGGTTTTTGTAATATTCATAAATTATATCTTAGATCTCCATGGCATTGGTTGTAACTTCTCCTTTTTTGTTCCTGATGAAG